>BLKR01003318.1:0-150650 GCA_011170035.1 Teleogryllus occipitalis
TCTTTAATAATTAATTTAAAAAAGTAATTATTAAATAATAACGAAATATATAAGAAAATCAATGATCAAATAAGTACACAATCAAATAAACGGGCACATTTGGAGGCGAAAAGTTAGTCCAGAGTCGTGTATGCAGGTGGTTTTTTTGCGCTGTTTCAATTCCAGAGCTCAGAAGGTCATAGACTGGAAGGAGAGAACTTAACATCAACCCAGTAAACAAATAGATTAAAAGAGTCTTGTAGTTTAGCATGTACTCGTCTTCTGACGGCAGAATTTTACCCCTTCAGGGTTTTTTCGCTTAACCCTATCATATGATACCATTTTTGTTGCTTTGATGCGGACGATTTGGAGTATATGATTTGGGGTGAAGACCAGAATTTTAAAAAATAGAATGATTTAGTATGTAGCTATTGAAATGGCTTAAAGTTTTTCGGTCTAGTCACATACAACCAGGTTATGTAGTTTGTGTGAACAAATTAAATAAAGCGGTAATGAAATATACATTTTACGTGCTGTTGGAATTTAAAATGTCTGCACAGTTGACATGCGTGATTTATTGCTTTAGTTGTGTTCTTTCCTCAGCGGCACTTAACGCATTTGTCGGTCTTCTGTTACGTTCTTCTTTTTGCATAGAGCTTCTCATCGTCATTCCGGCTCAGAAATGTCCAAATTATTGAAGGCGGGATTGTGTGCTCTTCAAACCTCTTACTATCAAAAATATTTTGTGGCTAGTATTTACACAATATTGTTTTTTACCTTTCAAAAGGACATGTGCATTTACTCCTGCAAAATTGTAAATCTAAAGAAATGAGACATTGTACAATTTCTGGTAACCCTCGATCTGGATTGCATCTTTTGTTGTGGCAATGTAATCATGATTACACATGGTCATATATGAGTAAAATGATGAGTAGTATGAAGTAAAATATGTAGAGATAACACCGTGTCAGGTGTGACAAACATAAACTGCTCTACTGCACATTCGAAAACGTATAATCATCCTGTAAGATAAATTATGATGATACTGCTTCTCGTGTATCGTTTAGTAAAAAAACTAGATATATATTTCTCTTCTCTTTTTGTCATTCTTACTTGTTTTGTTAAATCAAATTCTAATCGTCCTTTGCGAAAAGCTACGTACGAAATATGAAATCTGATTTAGGCATTCCGCCTGCATGTATGTATTGCGGGTTGCATCCCGCCGGATCCTGCTGAGCGGAATCGGGTGAGGGAGGGTGAGATTGGCGGAGGACGTGTCCAACCGACGACAGCAGGGAAAGAAATGTATTTAAACGAGCTTGTCGGAATATGTCGGATTTTGTTGAATAGTAATGTCGATTGTTTGTTAGTGATTCCGGACGCGTCAGCTACTGAGGTCATTAGTTCCGTAAATGTAGTGCATGTTTCCGCCCCCCCGGGAGATGGCGGTGATCTTCCCCCACTGGATCGCGAGATCCACTGCGAGCCTACTATCGGCTACTGGGGCTTCCCCCTAACCAGGACTCTCCTACCAGCGCTTTATCTGGAACGAGGTCGAGGCTCCCGACGTTTGCGGTAGGGTAGTGTATGTTAGAGTAAGTGTGTGTAAGGTGTAAGGATGGGACAAGGAAGAGAACGGAAAAATTGCGCGTGGTCAGTAGCCCGTTTATTAGGGTACTGCTCCGGCATTCGCCTAGTGATGATCAAAGAAACCACGGAAAACTATTGATCAGAGCAGACAGTCTCTCGAATTGTCCTCCAGACAGTGACTGAATTCGATCTAGCTGGAAAGCTGGGGTAGAAAATCATGCCACCGTCAGGACTCGAATCTAGGACCTCCCGATCAAAGGGACTAGTGACGTCAGTGAATGAACTGAGGCCCTCTCCCGGTGGGAACCTGTTGGAGCGGAACGGAGCATGGCAATGCGAACAGGAATTCCGGGTAGACTCCATGTGAGACCCAGAAGAGCCAGAAACTGTGGTGATAGAAATAGTGCAGGGGGATCGCGACACTGCGGGGCAAGGCGAGAATGTGAATATAAAAATTTTCATATTACCGTTTCCTTTTTCAATAGGAGGAGGTGGATTCATTAATTATTTCGTGTTTCCTGGCGGGTCAACTGCTAAGGCCATTAGTAACCTGTCTGTTTCTTTGGAAGGTCGCTGTGGTCTTCCCCCGGTAGACGGGGCAATCTCGCGCCCCCCTACCCGTCGCCATGTGGAGATTTCCCCAAGCAGGTATCTCCCACCAGCGGGGAATAGTTTTAAGCTCCCGATTGGTCCCCCGACATTTGTGGTAGTGTAGTGCAAGTAAGAAGTAAGGTTAGGACAAGGAAGATGAAGGAAAGATCGCGCACGATTCGTGGCCCGTTTAATAGGGTACTGCTCGTGCATACGACTAGAGTTAATCGTAGTAAACTCGGACAGCTACCGATGAGAGCAGACAGCAGCTAGACTTTTTTTCTTTAGACAGCCACTGAACTTAACCTAGCTTTATACTGATTGTCGAACAAAAGATGGTGGACATATAATGAATGTACCCGTAAATACACAAGAAGGGCTGTGGTATTTTAGCTAGTTATCTCATCTGAAGATGTAATACGCAGCAAATCACCTGGATATATACATAATCGTGTTAATGTGTGCTGCGTGACGCTTGGGAATGCGGGAGGCGTGTCCGAGCGACGGGGAGAGTCCGGTGATCCTCACCCGCCACACGCAACGCTTGGTGGTGGCAGGTGACGCTCGGGTGATGTTCGCCCACTCAATTATTTCATTAACGGCCCTGTTTGATTTGGAGCGCTGCTCAGCCCCTATCCTCTTAAGCGCTGTGGATCGTGATCCTTCACTCCTGGACCTGGGAGATAGCAACCAGAAGTGGCAGAAGAAGGAAAAAACGCGAGAGAAATTTTTAGGGCATTATAAGTGTTAGGGAAGACTTAGATTGCTCAGTGTCTTAATTGATGTCACTGCAGTGTCTCTGACCGGGAAGTCCTAGGGTTAGAGCCCCGGCGATGGTAGGATTTTCGACACTAAGTAAATAGCTTGGTCGAATTCAGCGTCTGTCTGAGAATTCTAGCAACCATCTGTTCTATTAGATGGTTTTCCGTGGTTTCTTCTATCAATAAAAAATGGATGCTGGAGTAGTATCCTAACAAACGGGCTACGGACCGCGTGAACTCTTTCCTTTCTCTTACTTGTCGTAACCTCTTACACTTTCACTTGCATGCACTACACTTTACATGGAGGGATACCAGTCGGGAGATTAGAGCTTGTTCCGGCTGGGGCAGTGCCCTGCTGGTGGCATTTGTCTGGTTGGAGAAAATGCCTCAAGCCGGCGCCATATTTCGCCATCCAGCGGAGTAAGATAAGTTGCGATAAAATCATGCATTATATTTACGGAAGTAATGACCTTAGCAGTTGCCTTGGCAGGAATCACAAATCAATCAAAAAATGAAGTTAATGAATAAAACAAGAAATGAAGAATGGCCATCGTGGATGGTGCAGATCAGCAATGTCCGCGGGCTTCCAATGTGGTTGCTCACATGTCAGTTTCCTTGCATTAGACCCTTTTACTTCCTGTTTCCCCTCCAGCAGCAATGAGATCAAACCTTCCCTCTTTTCCCAAAGACCCGGCGAGCTGAATTGACAAGTAGCGGGCCACGCCCGCAGTTATGCGCTAGTCCTATGAACGGCCCTCTCACGCCATAATCTTATAAACGCAGTCTTTAAAGATAGAGAATTCCACAGAGACGTGGCAAATTGCACTTTGACTCCAAAAATATGAAGGATTTGTTTAAATAACCGCTGTTAAATATACGTGACAAATGCAACCCGCAACACTCTGTCATTCTTTTACTATACTTAAATAACTCCTAAACGAAGTGTCTTATGGCCTAAAAAATTGAACTTTTCTTATTGAACATTCTATTACCTTTTTGTTGGTTCCACGTTTCTCGATTCTCCCTCACCTGTTCAGAATTTGTAGAATCTCATAATAGAATCTCATTGAACTAATTACTTCATTTTCTACGCAATTGAATTGCAAATTGTGTTCCTGTATGCTCGGAAATAACATTAATAAGAATATTTTGTATTGAAGCGGAATATTTTTTTTCCGTATGCTCGGAAATAACATAATTAAGAATATTTTGTATTCAATCGGATATATTTTATTGTTATCAATTACAAGAAGACATATCGAATTAATGACGGAGGATCGGAAGGTCTTGAAGAAAAAGACTACACGCTTAATAGTGAAACGGGTGTGGTTTAACATGCGAGAATTCTCGCACCTTTGCGCCAAAATAACTTATTCGGCTTGAAGGGTTTACAATCCCATCTGAGACATGGATATCGACCTGTGCTGTAGCATGTAACGATAATGTCCGTTGAAAAAAGATGATGTTCATGTACTGATTGCTTGCATTATATGTATATTTCTGAAATTGGATTATTCATATATTTGATAATACTTTGTCAGAAAAATGAGTTTAAGAACAATGTTTTATTGTACACTCATGTGTCTTATGCATGTGTCAACCTCAACAGAGTTAGAGATAAAAGCGAACAATTAACTTTCAAATTAAATTAATTTCGTCTGAAAACGGTAGAACTGCTGTTCAAGGAGAGTTGTAAATAGTGGTGTGGTTGGGTAAAAGAACAGAATAGTAGTTAATATGTGTAAAAATGGTTTCAAATTCCCATTAACCCAAGGAACATCAGAGATCTTATCGTTTATCACGCTAAAATTTCTTGGATAACGTTCCAAAGTTCCAAAAGAACTCGATCGGAATAGATCATAGAAACATCTTAGAGTGTTTCTGTGAATGAAGTATTTACTCAAAAAACTATTAAATATTTGATGTTTTCTATGTAGAAAATCTAATGTTCTTATTTATATTTGTTAAATAAAGGGTCATGAGTTTTGTTTATTAACGATTAACAAGAGTATAGGTTTGCAAAATAACCGTATTTTCCATTCACTTCACGGAGACAATTTTTCTAGTAATTTCTTAGAAAGGTACCTGACATTTAAATGTTCCATAAATATTTAATACTGAGTGAATTACTCTTTACAATACAGCTGTCGACATGGAGAGCGAAATTCTAAGAAAGCGGTTGCCCACCATTAAATATTTGCTCTTCTCGTGTTTTTTAAACATTATTTTTTTATCATCCTTTTATTAATGAGTTGTTGTATTATATGTGTACTGTATTGTACTACGTTATTTCAGAATTTATGGAACATTTTTGTTAAATATCTAATGTATAGCAGTTATATACGAAAGTACATTATTTACTCTTCTTGACGAGTGTGTATGCTAATTTTTTGAAAACAATATTTTGAGTTTTGATCAACAGCATGCCAATACAAACAATTTTTTCTCTACATTGTATCTTATTCCATCATAGATTTACAAAACTGGAGAAAAAATACTCTCAAAACTATTCCTCTAGCACTCTCTGTGTGTTTTGAAAGTTTCTTTATAAATAATACCCAAGTATAAAAATATTTTACAAATGTTTACTTTTAAAGGAATCATCATTGTGGGATATAATTGTAGATAAATTTAATCCTGTGTTAAATTCAATGTACGTTTTCTTGAAGTCCGCGAGACTTACCGTGGTTTGGATGTGCCAGTTGAGTATTCATTATTTTTCCATTAACATGTTTCTGGTAGTACCTGATTCATAAACGCATCATAATGCATCACATGAAGTTTGGTATTCACAACTCTGCACCTCAGGGGAGTAAGGCCATGAATGTGAATTACCATAACATTAAGCAGTCGTGGCGACTCTTGAGTAAGATGGCGAAGTGAGGTGTAGAAAGTTTTCACTTTCTACACCTCACTTTTAGACATTTTCGCTAGAAAGTAACAAAATGAGCATTAAATATTTGAGAAAGTAAAATAATGACGCAATCTTTTACGCAATATTAAATGGTTTTGTTATCAGTTATTCCATATATTTTTATCCAAGCGACGCTTTTATTTTAACTCTTAAAGCGAATTAACGTTTCTTAGGGCTCGGTGCAGAAATCCCACGCTCAGTGGTGCCCACCGAATTCTCTGGTATCCACTGGTATCCACCGGAGCGCGGAAAATGCTACGCTCATACACCGTTTCACTTAGCGCTGCTGTTGCCACTTGCTGCCCCTCGCGCCGGACCAATGGGATCAGCGACTCCGATCCTTCCGGTCCGCGCTCTTATGTCACGAACCTCAAACTACCTTGCTGATAAGGACACCACAAACAATGGGGGTACATATTTTCAGGACGACGAAACAATAGTATTTACCCGTGGTGCCCAGCACAGTTTTTTCCTTGAAAGTTTAAGTTTTCAATAATATTTTAAACAGAAACAACATTGCTTAAGAAATATAATGTATTGATATTAAAAGAGGTCACCATGGACTTCAAGTAAACATTTATCCAAAGGAAAATTATAATAATTTAAATTTATAATTATGAATTTGTTGGGATGGAAATATAGAATTGGTTGCACATGCAAGTTACATAGAAATGCATTAAGTTTTAATTAAGAACATCATTTGTGTTTTAAAAAAATATATCATTAAAAATCACAAAAATCCCTAATTTATGTCCAAAGTGGTTTGCTTTAATACATATAAACACACCGTAGGATTGTTAAATCGTTGCGCAATTACTTTTTTCTCCCATTACTTTTGCTTTCCCGTAAACTTTACTTTTCGTGAAAGTTACTTTCCCATTACTTGAGTACGTGGTACGTGGCATGGATCTGTAAAGGCAGCTCTTATACCACCTTTTGATGTAGTAGGAAATGTAGTTGTAATTTTTTACTGTTTTATTGTAAATTTTTTAAGCATTGTAAATGTAGATGTATTGTAAATAGAATATAAAAAAGATATAATAAATAAAATAAATAAACATAAAGAGCAAAAACATCACAGTAGGGATCACAGAATTTTGAAAACGTGCACAGAATTCACTTCTCCCCTTAACACGTCATACACAGTTTTTAATTGTTTTTGACGTAAGATAAATAAAAATTAAATAAAAATAAACATAATGTAGGAGAGTTAACAAACAGACTGCAATGTGTGACGAGTAATTAATTTTGCAGATAAAATATTAGCGGAAAAGTACTCGAAATCAGAATGGAAGAGAAAGTTCACAAATAAACTTTTTGTGGTCAGACCGTTGGCCGAGATCACTAAGGCAGTAGTGTCGTAGGGATCTCGGACCTAAGGGTCTCGGTCATCGGGCATGGTTAAGCATGTGCTCGTTCTTTCACCCTTTATCATCACCATATCGTTTCATCTTCATAGTTACCAAACCGTTAACACCAATAGTGATCGCTAATGACCTAGATGTTGATGCCACTTCAAATAGCAAAAAACAAAAAAAAACATTTCGTAAAAAAAATGAGATTCAGATTCTCCCATGCGACCCCTCCCAGGTTGCGGAGGAGGGTCGGCGAGGGCAGGGATCGCAACCGGTGCGTAATATCCACCGCCCGGCAGACTAATTCCATCAGAGGCAAAACCCTGGCGCTCGGAGAGTCCTCAGAGCGTGACTCAGCGGCCGTCCTCGGCGCTGCCGTTCCGTTTGAAGGGACCCGCACGTCCTCGACCGCACCGTCCTCGGAGGACGCAGCAAGCCCCAGTCCTCAGGTGAAATTCTATTAGCCCTTTGGCTTCGGCTACTTGTCGGTATTAGTCGAGGGAAATGTATATTTTTCTTATATATTATATCTAATATTACTTGTATGTATTTCAGATATTTTTAATTTGCTTTTTTTATAATTCAAAATACTTTCGGATCGCACCCTTTTTTAATTCAAATATTAACACTAGTAATATTCTTCTCTTATGATGGTATTAATTAATAGCTTTGGTGTATATTTTGATTAAATGAACACAAAGAGAAGTTCAAAATTTTATTAAATATTATTTTCATTCTTAGAGTTTATTTACGTTAAGAGAGCTCTTACCCTAAATTTAAACCAGAGATACGGCTCAGAGCATCAACTGATGTCACTGCAGTCCCTCTACTGGGAAGTCCTGGGTTAGGGGTTCCGATGGTGGCAGGATTTTCGACACTATCTTGTCAGCAAGGTCGAATTCAGTCGCTGTATGAAGGAGAATTCTAGTGACCGGCTGCTCTGGTCGGTAGTTTTTCGTGGTTTCTCCACTCAACACCAGGCGGATGCCGGAGTAGTACCCTAACAAATGGACCACGGACCGAGCACGATATATCCTACCTTTTCCTTGTCCTATCCTCACCCCTTACAAAGAATTAAACTAACATGCACTACACTACCACACATGCCGGGAAACCGGTCGAGAGCTTAGAGCTTGTCCTGGATGGGGCGATGCTCCGCTGGTGGGAGATACCTGCTGGAAGAAACCTCCACTAGTTGACGGTAGGTCAGCGCCGGATCTCACCATAGAGTGGGGAAAGACCACCGCCAGCAAAAAAGCACGCACTACACGTACGGGACTAATAACCACAGTAGTTGACGCGGCTGGAATCACTAAAAATCAATCAAACCAAATTCAACAATTAAATCAGGCTTAGTTACACTGTTGCATGATAATTTCTCAGTCGAAGGTAAAACCGATAAATATAATTTTTGCCGCGTAACAAGAATCGGTAATTTTCAGTTGCAAACGGGCATAACAAAAATTCATGAAAATATGTTCGAAGTATTTTATTTTAGGACACTTCTCAGAGAACTTTGTTTCCCCTACATCTGGTGGGATCTGTGGATATCCATATCCTGGCTAAGACATTATTTCCAGTCCATCCATGTGCATGTACCGTCGACTCAGAATTCACAAACTCAAGTTTCCCTATACACGCTGAACTGGAACCTGAAATTTTGATTTTGACAATGTACGGTTCCAAGTTTAAGGTTTTCGTCGCTAATAACCTTTTTGTTACTGATGCGACATAAAATAAAATAAATCAACGAAAACCTTTAAGTTTTCTATTAGTAGCAGTAAAACAATCAGAAATATGTAATAAATTACTATGTTCCTGCAATTGTATCGTTTATTTTTTGCAACTGAAGCAAGAAAGCAACATTTTTTCTTACTGTTACTTATTCTGTAAGTATATACTGCAAACAGTACTGCGGATAGTTCGCCCTCATAAAAGATAAAAAATTAAAAACTTACTGGGTCGCTATAATTTCACACTAATATTTCGTGCTATAGAAACGAAATACGGCAGAATAATTCTGTAGATTTTGGAGGGTGTATTTCGGTAGCTTTTGCGTCGCATGCTTTGGTTCTTGGTGTGAGTTTGGGGAGGGTAATTGGAGTGGAGGTTCTTTGAATTTTGAAAAACAGTCCCAATAAATGATAAAATCTTCTGCTTCAAGAATGCAACAAATCATTCAAATGTGACATAAACGCCTTCGTTCTCACAATCAACAAGTAAAAGTTCTCCTTCTCCACATCCACACATCCACTTCTGGAAGGATTTGCTAATCCAAAGTGGATATGTGGATGTGTATAAGGAGAACTTTTCATTGTCCATTGTCAAATTAACATAGCCATCTCCAGAATAATAAAGATTTAGTGATAGTGTTTTACAGAGTAATTTGGTATGGAAAATGTATAATAAAGTATTTATCAAAATGGAAGAAAAACAATTTGCAATTCATTCACACCCGTCTCGCCCCCTCGCATACACACACACACACACACACACACACACACACACACACACACACACACACACACACACACACACACACACACTTTAGGATGTTGATTTAAAGTCCAGCAGGTGCCAACGAACAATCATGTAAAATTTCAAAACCCCGGATTTTGTTTCACTCGTTCTCATTTTTTGGTCTACTTGGGCTCGCTATACCAAGAACCAAAAAAGCGAGTTGTTTCTGTCAACAAATTGTTTCGCCGCATCATGAAAATACCGTCTCTATATAACGTATGCAGGATGTCACAAAGTAAAAATACCATTTATTTAATTAACTGTACGTATTCGCCATCTGTAGCTACAAATGTTCTTCATAACAGTCGGTGGTCTTTTGAATCCTTGTGGGATGCCGAGATTCAGAATGTCTTTTCGTTTCTGCGTTTTTTTGAGTCTATTACGAAAAGAATTAAATGCAGTCTGTCTCTTGTTGAGCTGGAAAGTACTGCGGGTTCATAGCTGGACGACTGCGGATAGTTGAGATGTACAAAAGCGTGGAAAATTCCTGTGCTCTGCTCTGCTCGGCATTCTCCACGACTTGTTGCTCCGATGTTTACATCCCCGCTTTACGTGCTTACCACTTGCAGGAAACCATTCCTTACTTTAACGATTTCAGGGGTGGCCAACATGAGACGCAATTCATCCTTGCACTTTCTTATAGTGGGTACCAATAGCGTAGCTGAAACGATCATTACCAGAGTACTGTTGGTTCAATTCCTAAATCCTATTGGATAGTCTCAATATTCCCGGTAATCTTCACTGAACTACACTCTCACCAAAATACACGGCAGCAATAGTTCGTTTGGGCAAGAAAAACATCTCTACTATTTTAGATTGGTGCGCCAGAACATTGTGTTAGTTTACCTAAATTAATGTAGATAGTGCTTAAATTATGTTAATTGCTTCTCTAAATGAAGCAGATTTTAGCCATCCATTTCCATATTTTCCCACCTCACCTATTGACGTTAGAAGGGAAAATGTGTGTTTGTATGTTTTGCATGGTGTCTGTGCTGTTGTGAGTAAAAGTTCCGATTGGTATGTAAATAGTTGTCCAGTTCAGAACGACATACAAAGACGGGATCAATAGATATCTAGTATTTCATTAAACCTTTTAGTATGGTAATAAACGAACCACTATTACTTCATGCTGTGTAGTTTCATTGCTTTACCTCATTGGTCGTTAGACAGGAAATATTATATCACATGTATAGTGTACTGTGATGATCCTCCTACCAACCTACGAACTTCAAAGTTTCATATTAGTTGATCTGTTTGGTTTACATCAAAATAGAAAAGACAATAATTTATACCGTTTATTTGTTTTGAAATGAAATAGCATCGTTTTATATTACCTACTCTATCCATCCCCACACTCACCACCCGAAAACTTGCCTTCCCCAAATCTCTTAAACCCCACACTCTCCGACACCCCCAAACGCCCTCGCTTTTGCTCTTCCCGACATCGCCAGCGCACCCTCTCGCCAATTTTACGACTACTTATTTTATTTTCGCCAACTGCACGGCCCGTTCTGTTTCCGCGCGCTGTGTCATCTGAAGCGAGTTCCACCGCCCTGGCGCTCTCACCGTTCCGTCACTCTGCTTGGCGCACCGCGCCGGGGCACCGAGGAAGTCGCCGAAGCGGCAATTAGTGGGCGTCTAACTTCTGCAGGGCAAACAGCGCACAGCAGAGCAGAGAAGACCAGGGCAGTGCACAGCAGAGCGGAGCAACGGCGGGGGTGGGCAATGACCTCTCCAGCGGGACGCAACGTTTCCATCCAGTTCTCTGACTCCTCTCCTTTCCCTTTCGCGTCCCCAAAGCGAAACAAGCGCTGCTACAACAGCACACACTTTCTCGTATTTATTCCAAATTTTGTAATTTTTAAAATTCGGATAGTTTCAGTTAAAATGCAACCTGCACAATTTTTATCGTTCTTTTTCCTTAGGTGGAGTTTTTAAAATTTAGAGAAAGTGTCCGTTTTTGAGAAATGGGTTTTGTATACTGCATTAAGTTCAAGCTGATATTACGCGAAAACTATTCGTTTAAAAAAACTGTACATGGCCATTCTTAGAAATCTGATTTTTAGAATAGTTGTAAATCACAAATTTCTACGTTCAATATTGCATCTTTGCGATGTTAATTTTTATCAATTTTTGAAATTACAGGAAATTCACCGAAAATGAGACCAACATTAGTTATAGTGTACTACGTTCTTTCAAAATTTCAGCCGACCGTAAATGAGTGGAGCAATATATTTTTGCGTGTTCTCCCCTTTTGATAAGGCTTATCCTCGGAGATACGCCGGGAGACCCTCGTCTAACTGCTACCGCGAGAAGTCGCTCAGGGTATCAACTGATGTTACTGCAGTGCCTCTGACTGGAACGTCCTAGATTCGAGTCCCGAAGGTGTAGAATTTTCGACACTATCCCAATAACTATGTCGAGTTGAGACACTGTCTGGAGGAGAATTCTAGCGGCCGGCTGCTCTGATCGGTATTTTTCCACAGTTTCTCCCTTCAACACCAGACGAATGCCGAGGCAGTACCCTAACAAAGGGGCCACGGACTGCATGTGACCCTTCCCTCCTATTCCTTATCCAATCCTGGCACTTTTCTTACACACACACTTACACCTACATGTACTACCTTATCACACATGTCTAAAGTCCAGTCGGCGGCTTAAAGCTTGTCCCGGCTCCCCCGCTGGTGGGAGATACCTGGTCGGGGACTACCCGCTCGCTGACGGTAGGTCGGAGTCTCACCATCCAGCAGGAAAAGGCTGGCACTTACCGAGGGAAAGCATGCAGTACACTTACGGGACTACATCGACTGAAAACACATCATGTTGTGCGTCACAGGATTGTACCCTATAGTTGTTTAGTGACCGCACTACGCATTAGTACGTTTTCTGTTTTAGGGTTCATTCCTTCTGAGCTTGGATATGCTCTCCTGGCGTAGCTGACTTGTTTCTTGGTGCGTAGTTGGATTATGAAAATTTGTAAAAAAAACTGTTCAAACTGTGTTTTTGCTAAGATTCGGCCTTCCTTTTCTGATATATTTTTACTTAGAAACAAAATCTTAGAATAATGTAGATATATTCACTAAAATTGATAAACTAAATTGATAAATTGAAAAAAAATTGGGAAACCGAGACACGTCGAATAACACTTCATTTGTTTTCACTCGTGGACCGGAAGTGCTCTAGCCATGGGCTTCTGAAAGTCGGGGGTACTCGTTTAAAGTGAACTAATGTAACATTTTTCTCACAGAGCGGCAAGAACAAAAATGTTTCATTTACAGGATTATACTTGCATGAATTCGAACATTTTGATGCGATGAAAGTGTATCATCATTTTGTACAAATTATTTGTTACTGTTAATTCCATTGACGATGAATGTTCTTGGAATTTTATTTTTTATCATTTCATATTCGTTTTATCCAATTCGAGAATTATGAATAATACATAACTCAAACTCGTATATTCATATCACACTTTTACACCAATGTGGTGAATTTTAAGTTTCCCATTGAAAACGAAGTGTGCCTGTGAATTATTCATTCATCACTCAAAGCTTCGTAAAGAATAGCATGCCTCTTATTTGCTCTCAGGTCACTTTTATTTACGTATTCACAGTCACACGGTACTGACAAGAAGAAAAAACCGTAAACTGCTTCAATAGCTATGGTTTCAACAAGAGAGATGAAGAGAAAACAAGAGATTTCATTTCCTCCTGGTGCAGCCGCTGAGCGGTCGTCAATCATCGCGTGTACGTACGCCCACTGCCCCTTTCAGCCTCTCCCTCAAGTTTCTCCCACGCCTCTCCACCACCCCTTCCACGCCTCTACCCCGTCCCTCCCACGTCCCTTCCACGCTCCTCCCACGCTCCTCCCACGTCCCTCCGACGTCCGTCCCACGTCCGTCCCACATCCCTCCCACGTCCCTCCGACGTCCATCCAACGTCCCTCACACGTCCATCCCACGCCCCTCCCACGTCCCTTCCACGTCCCCCCATGTCCCTCCCACGTCCCTCCCAAGTCCCTCCCACGTCCCTCCCACGTCCCTCCTACGTCCCTCCCACGTCCCTTTCACGTCCCTCCCACGTCCCTCTAACGTCCCTCCCACGTCCCTCCGACGTCTCTCCCACGTCCCTCCCACGTTCCTCCCACGTTCCTCCCACGTTCCTCCGACACACCTCCCATGTTCCTCCGACACACCTCCCACGTTCCTCCGACACACCTCCTATGTCCCGCTCACGGAGACGTCCTCGTCTCTCTCATTCCTCTCCCTCACTCCACCCTATAGGGTGGCGTAAGTTGTGGAAGCAAGCTCCACGCCCCATTGTTCAGCGTTCGACACACCCCGTCGTAAATCTTATCCCAAACGCCACCTTACGTCCTGAACCGATTCATCCAGTCCAGCCCCGTCCCGATCCATCCGGGCACGTCCCTTATCAATGCGTGCCCTTCCGTTTCGTCCCGTCCCATTTATGCAGGTCATGTTCCGTTTCGTGCAGTCACGTCAGGTAGTTTCGGTGTCAGTGTGACGGTTTCGTTGTTGGTTCCAGTGTTGCTTCCAGCATTGGTGTCGGTGTCGGTTTTGGTTTGAATTGTCGCAGTTTTGTTCCGATTCATTTCGGTTCATTTAGTTTCGTTTCGATTTCTTTAGGTTCGTTTGTAGTGGATTCGATTCGTTTGATTTTGTTCTGTTTCTTCCTGTCGTGTTCCCTTCCTGCTTTTTCCGTTGCCTACACCTCGATATTTTTCATCCCATTTCGTCGTGTCTTTTTATCACATCACTACGACTAATGTTCACGTTCTGTAGAAAATCCTTACGTTCTGTGTTTCCACATAATTCCACTTAGAAGTTAATTGTACACTTCATTAGTCACATCATTAGTGGGCTTAAATGTTTCTCAACGTAGGTGTGTGAATGTCCAAAGTATTCAACTCAGTTCTATAACAAATTTGTATGATTCACGCCTCAATAGTACTACATCTTCAACGAAGCGCCATAAATGCAAACAATATACAAATGAACGGCATCTTCTATTTTCACACCAACTTTACAGTCGCTAACCAACAGAAGGGAGACAGCATCGTGTTTTTTTTTCGTATTTCTTTTTAAGGTTTAGGTGTTAGGTAAGTAAGGTTTAGGAGTTACTGCTTCATATTTTAGAACTTTTTTTAAAAAAATCTTTCTGAACCTATAGTGGTGGTTTTATATTTCAAAGCTTATTATATCTGTCCAAAAAATTGAAAACATCGACAAGTGCAATCGTTTCGGAAACTACTGTGTTTTCTTACAGCCAGGCCTGTCTCTAATTACAATGAATTCTTACTTTAATATCAGCCGTCCTAGAAAATATGTGCAATACGAACAACATAATGAATTTTGAATCAGTTTTTCAGAAGAAGGATGTAACCATCCGTGTTCTTCGGAAAGATCGCAAGTTCGAAAAATCTTCAAATATACGAAATATGCGCCTGTCATACTTCCACAAATTAAAAATGTTTAACACTAATATACAGAAGGTATTTGTAAATGTATTTCTAAGTAGATGCGAAATGAATTATTAAATAAATACAAATTTCTTACATTTATATTTCATTTTATTCTAGGTCCCGCCCTTGACGTCCCCCTTCATCATTGGTGTTCTTAGGGTAGCGGAGTTGCATTGGTAAGCGATTGTTCAATCTCCCTAAGTTTAGAGTGTTCTTTCTGCATCCAATGTATATCTTCCTTCTCTCCCGGCTGGCTGGCTTCTTTTGTGTCCGCTAATTCTCTGACCTAGCTCCAATGACATTCTTCCTGCCAGGGCTATCCTCAACTCAGGAGGTGTTCCACCAATATGATCTCTTATCTTCAGCATTATGATTCTAGGAAAATGAATGAAAAGGTGTGATGATCCTGATGCTTCCTATATCAGAATGAGAGTATTTACCTAACTGTTAATTTTATTCAACCCAACAATATCAGTGATGTCTTATGGGAAGACGAAACAGGCAATTTGAATTTAGTTCAAAGGTTTCTTTTCAGCTTGAGGAGCTTTTACATCCAGTAACTCTACAGCATGGGCCGGCCGGCTTTACTTCTCCTCAGAAAGAAGGCGTACGACTGAATTTTTAATCCTTAAAAAAACATGACCTTCAAACTGCGAACTGAGGTGTAACAGTCCTATACGCTAACCGTTACACCACGACTACAATAATCTTTTGTTCACACAATCACTACTAACATCACTAGACAGATTCTTTTCTTGTTTTTATGTGTCACAGCTCTTATGATTTTATTCTAATCCTTCTTCTCTTCAAGTTTTACGTTGTTAAAAAACATTGGTTACAACAGGACCTACATATGATATACACCTTACAAATGGAAGTCTAGTCAACCAGATGAGTCCCTTGCCCTTCTTTATAGGTAAAATATGCGAACAAGGTGTTCTTTTGGTACATTACGTTTAATTACCAGAATAAATGTGTGAAAGACATTCAATACGAATTCGGGCAGCGATTTGAAGGATTCCATGACCTTTCGAAATCCTTTTTTGGAGAAAATGTAGACTTGGTCGCCATTCGCGTTTCCGACATCGCGACCTCGAAAAGTCGGGGCCGTAACTTGACGTTAGGTTGCGATGGGATTAAGGCTGCCGTAACTCTTCCGCCAGTTCCCACGCGAGCGCTGCACGACGCGCAGCCTCCAGTCACGTGATCGATCGGAGGCCACGGCGCGCCCCCTCCTCCCCCACCCCTTCAGTGTCGTTCGGCCGGAGGCTCAGCGCAGTGTGTCGAAGTGGCGCAAGGCTCAATGCCTACATTCTTAGATTTCTTTTTTGTTATTTAAGGTCGCAATAACGTCTAGGTCATTAGCGACCACTATAGGAACTAATGTTATGGTAACGATGAAGATGAAACGATATGGTTATGATAAGGTGTGAAAGGACGAACAGAAACACAACCAGGACTGAGGCGGGACTCGAACCCGCGACCCTTCGGTCCGAGATCGCTACGACACTCCTGCCTAAGCGATCTCGGGCATCGGATCGGTTATTCTTAGATGTTTCCTGGAGGTAAAGGATGGGAAGAACTATATTGTTTTGATAAAACGGAATATGCACTCACGTAACGTTAGCATCTCTTGCAGTTTTCAAACAGTTCCAGTTCTTTCAATGTAGTTTTCACGGAAGCGCATGAGGAAACCGGAATATTTGATACATGTATTCATTTCTATTTTATAACTTGTAATTTATGAGATATTGAGTTTACTTTCCTTTTTTTACTTTACATATTTTTAGTGTACCATGACGAGCGTAAAAAGATAAATCCGATGATATATTCATTGCCATATGTTACATAAGCATTTTTTGAGTAATTTTGTTTTTTGGGGACTCGTGTTTAACAGATATTTAGAACGTAACCGTCCCCTAGAAAAAGTCACGCAGCGCTCCCTCTGATAATGTGCGCTCGGGCAGGGAAAGCTGAACACAAAAAAATCAAAATTACTCAAAAAATGCTTATTTAATATAATAATCATTTTACGCTCGTCATGATAAACTAAA
This sequence comes from Teleogryllus occipitalis, assembly GCA_011170035.1. NCBI lineage: Eukaryota > Metazoa > Arthropoda > Insecta > Orthoptera > Gryllidae > Teleogryllus > Teleogryllus occipitalis. Next base: position 17,246 of record BLKR01003318.1, read on the forward strand.
AATATGGATAACTTAATACGAAAGAAATGAAGCTACCTCAATATTTCGTAAAATACACATGAAATTAATATATGAATCAATTAGCCTCATTCCCTCATGAAAATTACATTGCAATAACTTCAACCGTTCAAAAACTGCAGGAGGTGCTAAGTTACGTGATTTATCTGTATATTTACAGTCTTGTTATAACTTCATTAATACTTTTGAAGGTACTAAGTTCAAAAGACATAAATAGCGAAAAGAGACGCAGCCGAAAAATCATGCCTATTTTCGTTTTGAGAACAGTATATACTGTTCTTCTTTAAACTTAGATAACTGTGTCATGAAATATTTTAACACCCTTCTTCTAACTTTATTGCTCTTTCCACAGGATTTCAGACTTATGTTAAAAGACATGTTTAACGAAAACAGAAGCAGCAAAAACCATGAACACGATCGTTCAGAAAACAAAAGCATTGTTTAAATGCTCTCTTATAAAAAGAGGTAAATATAACAGTGACATCATCTCTGACGTACAGAAAGAAACACATCTCAAAACTATAAATTTGTCTCAAATGTGTTACTGGATAGTGTTGTTATATATCAAAGACAAGGCATGTAAATACTGAGCTCACAAAATAAACCTCTCAAAAAGTACTACATTACGAAATAAGTATATCAAATGTAGTAACTGTTAATTTAAAATTTTCAAATTGATTAAAATGATTTGAAATTAAATTTGTTGTTATTCACATTATGTACGTTACATTTAATTCGTACATATTGACATTTTGTCACACTGTAGCGTGGAGCCGTCTGAAGCGATCTCTATCCCGAAGATCATTGCGACTCCCATTCAATCCCCGCTGTGACTTGGTCTGGCAATGTCTTCAGCAGTAGCTCCAACTACAGCAGCAACGGTGATGAGATTGTCTTTCTCGGAGGGAAAACGATCCTCGGCTTCAATCGCCTCACTCCGCTGTGGTGTTTCTTTACGATGTCAACGTTCTGCTGGGAACATTTCTTTCTTCGGTCCATTTAATGCCGTTATGAGGCAGCGAATTGGACGAATGCCTTTATTTCCTGTTGGGCGTCTTCATGGGACCTTGAGGTGCTTTGTTGAAAACAAATGCATTTTTTATTTTCTCGAGGGAGATATAGTCTGGAACATTTACAAAAGAATGATACTCTATAACACCATTAAATCAGATACAGTTTCTCCAACATTCGATTTTATTAAGAGATTTGAAGGACGGTTATCTCCGCAACGCGTTCAATTTTCAGCATCAGTATACATTAACCAATAATAAGAAAACAAACCTTCGTAGAAAACGTACTTTTACTTCAACTTCTGTCCAGTAATTGTGCGTAGAGTAGAATTTGGAAGAGATAAGGAAATAACCTATTTTTTGCGAGTGTTTTGGACTGTATCTGTGGAGTCCATTGCCCAGGAATATCGCAAGAATTGGAGAAAGAGGAACAAATTTTAAAACATTTATTTGATTTTGACACGTGATGGTGTCCACCATAAATTCAATTAAGGTGAGATGAATGGTCAAAATTAACGAAGTGTTGTCCCAAATAAACATTTTATGCTCGTTAGAATTCCGAAACGCATATTTTTCTAGATTAAGAATTATTCAAAAATAAAAATCTTTTATTGAACAAAACGAATTTATCCATGAAAAATCATGCTAAGGTGATTTTTTTTCTTGTTTACCAGAAATACACTTTGGGCAAGGACACACTGAAGTAGAAATTCCATGTTTTTCGTCATAGATCTTACGAAATTTTTGGTTCCAAGAAAATAGTTAATGTTGATTTCAAATAAGTTATCTTTGGGAAGAAGTTCTTTATTTGGCCAACGCCCTATTCACTCCTCCCTCGAAGTAATGTCTAAGGCAGTTCTGCGGGGGTGAAGAAGCCTAGGAAGGTGCTTTTAGCGAGTAAAAACCTCACACTACCATGCGGTACGGGCCACATGGTGTCTTTTGAAGATTTCCATCTACCCTCGTAAAACAAAGAAGCCTATGTATAGTAGCATATCCGGCAGAGATAGTCAACAATGCATTAATATTTAAATGGCAAACAACAACTCTTGACTACGCGAAAATACCATTTGATCTGTGCAGAAGAAATACGTCGATCATATAGATAGTGCTTTGTGCAGAAACAATACGGAGCTCTGTTCGCGTTTCAAGACTGCAAGCGAACGACGTCTTCTTGATAATTTTTCTGTTTCTTGGAGAATTTCATGTGTAATCGCACTTGTCCGGTCAGTGCTGCGTCCTGGTAGCGACTGTGAGAGGTACTGCATTTTTAATGTAGAATATTACTTAATGTGATTTACTCTCTGCAATTAGGTTAGCGAATTTTGGAGGAAAATAGTTATCTCCAAAGAGTGGCACTTGAAAATGCAGGAGCTTAACCCAAATTTGTGACAAGGAGAGCTAATGATTTTTAATAGAGATCAGGGCCCAAGATTTAAATAAAAGGAGATAACAATGTGGTAACAATTACACCAAACATTGAGTACAGGTAAAAGTATTTTCGTACATAACGACTTCACATACCGTTTTAGAATTTAAAACATTACTTAGAATTGAAGACTGAAGGCGCTCACAGAAAAAGCAGTCGACGTTTACGTGCAGACTGAGAGCCATAAATTAAAATGCAAGGTTCTAGGCTACAGTTATAAAACATATACCCACAATATCTACTATGTTTCTTTTTTTATATCCTACGTCAGGGTTTAAAATTCTAGTGTATTTTTGTAAGCGTAGGAAAACGAGTAGAATCTATAGAAAATTCTGTTAAACTTATATGTACTATTGTCTGTATTATTTTATGCATTATTATGTAACATTTGAACGCTAAAAGGGATGAAGATTTTGTAATTGAAACACTAAGAGTTGAATATTCATAACTAATTTCAAACTTTTTAATAAATATGATTGTGGTTCTAGAGAATGTAAATCTGAAAACATTCCAGATATGAAAATATCTAGCTTTAAAAACATATTTTCATGCATACATGTCCAGAAAGATTAATTAGATAATCGTGTAGTGAAAAATAAAAACAAACAAGATTCCGAACACGAATTCCTGGCAAATTTTTGTATTTAAGTTCTTAATGGGTAACAGAAATCATAATGAACAGAAAAATAAATTTAAATATTTAATTTTATTAGTTTTAAATCTACATTTTGGTGTTCCCTACATTGATATTCAATAACATAATTCAGTCTACTTCACTCTGACGATGAAAATATATGGCTAGTTTTCGGAATCATTAAAACTTGTAGATTGCTTCAATAGTTAAAAAGATGGAAAGACTCACAGAGCTCTCCGTTAAAAGGTATAACTTTCCTTATTTTAGTACAGTATGGTAAATATTTTCCTGAAAACTGAGTGGCTATTTTGAAGTAATGCAAACCTCTGATAGTCACTAACTGCGCCTCATTAACTTGCCCGTCTTCAGGTCGCTCCTCCTGTTTCATTACAGAATATGCTTGCCGGGTTCTCTGTGTGGCAGCGCACAAAGACAACTTGGCGGTAGTAATTGGCGACGAAGTAGTACAGAGGGAGTGGCATATCTGAAGTATCTGCGGAAGGCGACCTCAGGGCATTCGTGATATTGATTGAAGCGCATGTTTCAGAGAGAAGTAACCAAAAGGCGTAATGCAACTGATAATGTGGTGGCAGTGGTAAATTATTTATTTTTATACATTTTTCTTTGTGTTAGTTACCAAAACCATCGTCAACACTTCCCAACAGCATTTTGAAACAATGAGGTTCATTCTTATGAGTGAATACAAAACAATTACTCACCAAAACCACACTTGATATACAGGTGGAGGATTTTATATGCGGGACGAAAACGTCGAAACTTGGAAAATAAGCTCTTAAGACAATTTTAAGCATATTTTGTCTGATTAACCACATGAATATTCCGAATGGTTGAGCAATAGAAAAGCACCCAATTTACACAGTTTGTCTGTTTTTTTATTTCCCGGCTACTTTTTCTTTCTGATCTAATGTATTCGGTTATTTTGTTAATAATAAACAATGTACATGTTTCTGGAGTGTTTATATGCTTCTACAGTGCAAATTTTTGCTTCAAAAATCATATATTCAAAACAACGTTTGGGAGATCATTTTCGAAGTTTCTTCGTTTTCTTCCTAGACATCCTATATTATCACAAGGTCACAAATTTAAAGAATATCTTATTTGAGAAAAATTGATTTCTGTAATGTTTTAAGCTATACTTTACAACAACTTTATCAGTATCTGAAGGTAACTTAGTTTGGTATGAATACATACAACCTGGAACGATTATCATGAAAGTGGACAAACTATTCCACTATGAAAGAGTTATGTGCCTATAAGAAAGAGAATAATGTACAGTGGATTATTATTACAGATATTACTGTTGAAAAATAAAATTATTGGTTGAAGTACGTAAACATGTAATCAAGAGAGGTAAAAATGTACATTAGGAGCTATTTATGTATAAAACTAATCCTTTAAAGTTATGAAGCTTACCAGTTAGCTAACATGCCACAACTTATGAATAATAATTTATATTCATATTTCTGTTCTTAATGCAATTTATTTTCAATTTGACAATTCATTTCATAATGAATCACGAAGCCATCTCTTACTGACTACCTTTGAGAGTTGCCACGCGGAAGCAGGACTGATCGGAAGAGCCACTGGAGCAGCCAGAGATACGCTGTGTGGGCCGATCACGGGAGAGGTGGTTCAGGGCATCAACTGATGTCACTGCTGTGCCTCCGACCAGGAGGACATAGGTTCGAGTTCCAACGGTACCGGAATTTCCAACACTACCTAGATAAGTAGATCGAATTCAGTCGCTGTTTGGAAGAGAATTCTAGCGGCCGGCTGCTCTGATGGGCAGTTTTCCGTAGTTTCTCCGATCAATAGCAGGCAAATGCCGGAGTACTGTTGATGTCATTGTAGGGTCTCTGACCGGGGAGTACTAGGGTTCGAGTACCGACTATGGCAGGATTTTGACTCTAGCCTGACAGCTAGGTCTATTTTTTTATCATAACCAAAGATATTATAGTAGGTCAAATTTTAGTAAAATATTTAGTATCATTGCATCGTATTTGGAATTAAAGCAGATCAAAAATAATATTAATAATTATCATTTTCTTCAAAGAATTAAACATTTATGAAACAATTATCCCTGGCACTTCCATGCCTCACCTTGATAATGCTAGGGTTAATCATGGAAACAAGGCAAGCCATTGATCCTACAGTGCTCTCTCATAATTTGTTATTTTCAATGTTCTCATTATCTTTTATATTGAAGCTTTAGTAGGTCGTAATTTAACCTGCGTAGTTGGCTTTTGTAACACAGGAACAAAGTCCCCTTTTACCGTGGGGTTTAGTGATCTCAAATACTAAATGATACCCTTCAAAGTTTTCCACGTTGTCTACATTTTTTTACGCAAGTACGAGGAAATAATCCAGCGCCTACTGTGATGCTGATAGGTAATCGATATATGTCTACGCTTGAAGCCTTCTGTCCATATCCCCGTTGATTGACACGACAGAATGCAATAACTTAACGCTACACGCTACATGGAGGCATACTTCGGTGCTCCTCCTCTACTGGAAAACTGCTGCGCGTTACTGCAGCATGTAAGAGAAATTTACATGCTTTGTGATCCGTTTTCTTTCCACCAGAAATAGATTCGTAATACTCAAATAATCAATAATACATTTCTAAAATTTTAGATTGGGTAATGGGGTAATAAATTGTGTTTTGAGGTAAGAAATGTTACATAAAGTAAATATAGGAAAATAATACGTTTATTTTATGAAGACTGAAACTTATCTTTGGGAAATCTACATTAGACTCTTCTCTGCTGCTTAATTTTTTCCCTAGTTTGAATAATACTAGTTGTTGGAGAGGATGAGAGGAGCGGACAGACCACTTTCTGCAAGGAAGATTGTACCCGAGAGTGCCCGAAATGGTCCTGTCAGCATCCCCCCACTCGCCTGTTGGTTCAGTTAGACCTCTCCCCCGTTGTAACCACTTCTCGTGTACACTCACTCGCGTCACCAACTTGAGAATGGCCTCTGCAGAGGCACATTGAGAACTATCTGAAAAGTTTAAATCCCAAGTGAAATCGTTTCTGTTGCATAACTGTTTCTATACAATTAGAGACTATACTGAGCATCACAAGAAAAGTAACATTAATTTTAACAATGATACATAATGCATTATTTACCATTTGGACTGTATAAATGTGTATAAACAACCTGTAACAACTATTGTACACAGCTTCCGGGTCAATGACCCCCATCTCGATCAGGTTTTTCGTCCAGTTTCCCTGATCCATTGAGCAAATGCTGAGATGGCCCCTTGTTTTGCTTCTGGACATAAATGTAACTTCATTTTCTGTGCACGTCTTCTAGAATTCAGTGGGAAATACAATTATTCAAATTATCGTTTCCATGTTGTCGCGGCAGGAAGTATTATTCCGAAGGACAACATGGATAAGAGCCAAAATTTATTGCTTATTTATCCTTGAAAATAGATTTTATTACATGAGAGTTTTTTTTTTGTTTTCAAAATTTAAGTTGTATATGACTTAGGGATCACAGAATTTTGAAAATGTGCACACAATTCACTTTTCCCCATAGCACGTCATACGCAGTTTGAACTGTTTTTTGACGTAAAATAAATAAATAAATAAATATCTTCCCTGTTGAGATTGGCACGTGCCGCCCTCTACCCGTGAAGTGACAACGGATCGCATCCCACTTTCTGCGAGATCTGCGGTCATCCCCTTCAATTTTGCCTTCTCTCTTCCCTTCGTAAGCCTCTTAGAGAATGGGGCATTAATTCCCCAATCGAGGTGCACCGTCGTGAAGGCGGTAAGTGCTCTGTTGCCTCACGACAAAAGTATTTGCTTCGACAAGGATTTTGTCCTCAACTCCTATGTTTCTTACTCGGGCGCTTTTATCACACACCTGGAATATTGGGTGCACTGTTTAGTTTAGGCCTACAACTCATTCTCAATATGTTCGTGATTGTGGAACTCACAATGTTCTCCCGATTTAACATAAAATACTTGTGTTATGACCATATTGTTTGTAATACATATTATAAATACTAGTGTATGATGTAATAAACATAGTATGCCCGTTTTTTACTGTGTATAATGAAAAGGATACTATACGCCTTAAAATTAAAAAATAAAAGGTAAAATTGAAAATTGGCTTCTATAGAAAGTTCAGAAGGATATATTATTTTTTTTATTGATAAGGTTTAGGAACTCACAGAAACTTAGCCAGTTTACGAAAATTTTTCATTTGTATTTAACCGCAAACTTCCAGTATACAAGTAGCACTCCGTCGATTTTAATTCTAATCTCTTAAGTCTAGTCCCAATACATTACACGAACGTTTTTGTTCAAAATAGATTGAAATAAAAAATAAAAACTTCAATTCCAATAAAAATATCTAAATAGTTTGACTGTGTATCTATAAATATTAGTGAAAAATGTCTGTAAGTTTCGGCAAAAACATTATTCTGGCCACTGTATTCCAAAATACACAAAATTACGTATAGGGCTCAATTGAAAAGATGAATACAAATTACTTCCCAAGCATGAAATTTTAAAACTAATTTACAAGACTCCTCGTGTCTAAATAGTTCATTTGACTCCACGCATTATATATCTGACTAATTTTCTCAGAATTATGTACTCGTGTAAAGCCTATAATGAAGAACATTAGTAACAAATCTATTGCATTGCCATACATCCCACAGGACAATTTAACACTGACTTATTGCTCCTGTTGTTCTGCCTGAACTGCGAAAATCCGCAATATTCCTCTCTGCCAATGTGTCTTGAGCCGCTGGTTGTGACCGTGTCTAGCCCGAGTTTCCTCCAGTCTCCTGCAAACAGCAGTGACAGCGTCGATGGAGACAAACGACTGTCGCCTCTGCCGCTGTCGTTTCTGTTGCCGCATCTACTGCCGCCGCCATACAAGAGCTGCTTTCTATCATTACAGGCGCCAAGGCTCTAAACTTTGGTGGATACGGTTTTTTGCTAATCTACTAAAGTTAATATCGTCATTAAGCCGATGTACAGCAAATAACTGAAGCGGTTGGAGTTTATAAGCCATGGAGTTATACGAGCAAACAACATTGCTTCACAGAGTAAATACTGGGCTAGTTTCCTGTCACAACACACCGCTAATTGCAGACATGGTGTACTGTTGTGAGGTGTTACCACGTAAATGATCTACATATCACACATGGTTATCTCTCAACACGAACATCCACTTTTCAGTTTTTGTAAGCTATTGTACAATATTAAAACTGTTTGCATTGCGTATTTTAATTTTTGTGTAGAGTCCCGTATTTTGTGTAGAATTTGCTTAGCTGCTTTATCAACACGTTGAATTTTCTTGACCATATACAAGTATATTCCTGAGGATGGAAATTGGGATTGAAGATGGACTTTATACGGTTAAAATGTATAAATCTGTATTTTCTAGAAGTTATTTTCAAGATTTCAGATCTCTTCTGCTGATTCGACCAATGTGGTAAAATTTCAGATTGTCAAGTTTAAAATATGATCGTACAAGAAGCGTATGTTCATCCACATATCACTTTCCGTAAATACTAATCAAACTGTTAAGGACAGACGGAACGTTTCGGGCCTACTTTTGGTACAACTTTTGCTCCATTTCAAACTATTATAACTTTTTATTGCATAAAGATAAGAACTTGAAATTTGGATATTTTGAAATTACTCATTTTCTGACCATTATGTATTTTTTTCAGTGGTCTACAAAAAATTGTTTTGACATAAGCCTGAAACAAATATACCTTGACAATTTAACTTTGGATAAACAATATCATACTTCTGTACCATTTTTACAGAAACTGTTAGCAGTAGAAACTTCTTGTTTTTTAATGAAAGTACTGATTGTATTTGAGATAACAGGTTAAAATTTATTCAGTTTCTTGATATAATATTACAGAAAAAAATTGTAAAATTTTCGTTTTTAGCCTGTTACCTAGAACTCAAATTGACAAACTACTGTAAAAAAAGCATGTGAATATTTTGTTTCATTTAAGAGAAAATTGCACCTAAGTTTTAAAAAATTCACTTACCGGAAAAGGGCAAAAGAAGCAAATAGTGTTGCCCCGAGTGGCATTTAAATCAACATGGCGCAGGTATTTAAATGCCCATTTAAAAGGCTTAAAATGTTCGAATTCAAAAAAAAATATGCTACCTTGTTCAGAAAAGTTCAAAGAATTTTATGGTGTAAAAAAACAAAATTGCATTTTTTGAGCCTAAGAACCTTCTGTCTGTCCTTAACGCAACCACCTCTTGATTATTAACTACATTGTTAGTGTTAATGAGTTCATGTCGATAGGCATTCGTTTATATTTCAAGTTGAGACTATAACTGCTACACACGGGTCATAATGTAACGCGCTTCAGGAGTAGGTTATCCGATTTATCAAACGAAATCGAAAGAATTCCGGAAGTAACGGTTGATGTATTTTTATTTAAAATAAACGCTGATTTAATCTACTTCTGTTCACTATTTTAGTTGCATTTTAAATATTAAATGTAAACGATTTGTGGGTTTGTCAAACTAAAAACCAAACAAATGTAATATCAGTTTGGTCTATTCTTTTAGTGTCGATATATGAACCAAACTCACATTAAAAAGAATTATCTGTTCGTACTTTACACCTTCAAATGTAATGTTGGCGATATAAAGTCACCTCAGGAATACTTGTCTTAGCAAATCGCTCTGTAGCAATGAAGGCTCCCGCATTGTCACCGGACACGCTGCCATCGCACGTGTTTAGCCCACAGACGCGCGCGCACCTGTTTCTGTGTGGGGGGAGGGGGAGGGGGGAGCGGAGGGTGACTGGGGCGCGCGTGAGCGAGACAGGGCTGGGCGGGCGGCGTGGGCGTGACGGGCGGGCGGCGGGCAAGCGCTGCGGGCGACAGGTCGATAAGTCGCGGCGCCGCCACGGATTTGGGGCTGCCTTCGCCCGCCGGCCTCGTCGCTCACACCGCCCCGCCCACCCGCCCGCGCCGGCGGCGTTGCGCCCTCTGCCCCTGCGGCCCCCGCGGGCGCCCCCGCTGACCCGGCGCCCACCGCAGCACCATTGTACCTTTGCCCACGACGCACCACTGCTCACGCCGCAGCGTTGTACCGTTGCCCACGACGCACCACTGTCCACGCCGCACCACTGACCACACCGCACCACTGCTACAGTGCATCACTGCCCACGCCGCACCACTGCCCTCGCCGCACCACTGCCCTCGCCGCACCACTGACCACACCGCACCACTGCTCACGCCGCATCACTGCTCACGCCGCATCACTGCTCACGCCGCACCACTGCCCACGCCTTATCAGAGCCCACGGCGTACCACTTCCCACGCAGCGTCACTGCCCACGCACCATCACTGCCCATACCGCACCACTGCCCACGCCGCACCACTTTCCACACCATACCGCTACCTATGCACCATCACTGCCCACGCCGCACCACTGCCCACGCCGCACCACTGCCCACACAGCGTCACTGCCCACACTGCATCACTGCCCACGCCAAACCACTGCCCACGCCAAACCACTGCCCACGCCAAACCACTGCCCACGCCGCACTAGTGTCCATGGCGTACCACTGCCCACGCACCATCACTGCCCACACCACACCGCTGCCCACACCGCACCACTGCCCACGCCATACCGCTTCCCACGCCGTACCACAGTGCGCGATGTACCATTGCCCTCAACCCCGACATTGCCCATATTACAATAATGACCCCGCCTCACCACTGCCTACGGCGCAACACTGCCCAAGCTACACCATTGCTCACTAGGCACCACTGCTCACACTTCACCACTGGTCATGCCGAACCATTGCCCACGCTGTGTCGCTGCTTGTGTCACACTACCGCCTTGGCTCACGCATCCTAGGCTTCGCACCTACTAGTGAACCCCAGCCATCCCCATTGCCCCCTTTGCCACCACGCCCCCTTAACACGGCACCCTTTCCACCTCCTCCGTCCTCGCTGCTTCCATCTCCCTCGGCGGCTTTTGACCCTTCATCCCTCCCCACGCACTCCCACCGTCTGCAGCGTGGCCGTTTAGCGTTTAGCCGCATAGCGTTTGCGCCGTCCGTTTGCGCCGCCGACGAGACGACATGCTTGCCAACCCGGCACCCGCTCCGCGCCGCGCCCCGCCCCGCCCACTAGCCGCTTTGTGCACAGAGAACCGCATACTGTCCCGACGTCACCCTAGGGAACATCAAGGAGCAAGGGACCCCGCTGAGCAGCTCCTAGCGTTACAGCCAGTACCTACTCGCAGCCAACTCGAGACGCCGTGGGTGAAGGATATTCCAGTATTAGAAGCGATATTACACTGTATCATTCAAATAATTATTGAAGAAGAAACTGAACACACAATATGTACGTATAATACACATACGATGATTTTGACCATGAATTAGTTAAAATGCTTTTATAAGAAACAAAACATACATTTTCTGGTACTTTTAGTTCGTAAAACGTTAACTAAACCCTCCACTGTCGAAAACATTCCTGACGTCTACGAAACAGTCGATTCACGGTTGTATATATTGTTATACATCTCTTCTTTAGAGCGTTTGTGAGATATTAATATAATTTTTGACAGTTCAAGTCTGCATCAACCTGCAATAGGCAACACATGTGACACATTATGATCTTCCAAGCATTACGGTCGCATAGTTTGAGAGTCCAATCTCTTTGCACTTGGAGAGAGAGAGAGTATGTTTGTCTGTCGGTCTACTTGCGTCGCCAACGGCGCGGGGTGTCACGTCGTGCGATGCAGCATTTCGTTATTGTCCTCGTTTCCACTTGTCTGTCCGTTACTTCCAAGTTCTTTCTGCGGTGCCTGCGACCGATGGCCAGACCTACGATCTCTCTTCACGTGGTTTCTGCATTTCGTCAGTTTAATGCAAATTAGTAATTAAGCGCAATAATTGCGAAGATACAATTTTTTCTTAATGAAGTATGTTCATCAAAAACGGTCAGATAAGGCCTTGTTGAATTTTTCGAAAATGTATTTTTGTAGTAATGTCGCGTCAAACTTAATCCCCTGCTCCGAATATCCTTCGCTTCGTGAATATAATATGAGATATGATTCCACGCGTTTGGATGTTATTACGTAAGTTATAATTTGTATATTGATTCATAATTCTTCCAGATTTTCAGCTTTTCGAGGTTTATTATAAGTTAACAAATTAATATTTTATAAATTTTTTAAAACCTTTTTGAGATATTTAAAAGAAATATTCTTATCTCTTAGGAAATATCAGATTTGAATGCAACTATGGCATTCAGGTTCGCAAATCACAAATTTCTGTTAATTACGTCTCACTGTTGTGGCATGATTTAGCTGTATGAAAATAATTTGTAATTATCTTTGTGTTGATATTTAATAGTAAATATTCAGTTTTTGCACCAAATGGTCAACGATTTGTAATCGGTTTTACAAATATGATGACTAAGGTGTGTTTATTCAGAGAGGAATGGTCGTGTAAATAGTATAATATAACCATTACTAAAGGCGAGGAAGTTTTAGCCACACTAGTTTGCTTATTAGAAGAAAGGTCTTCCGTCTCTTTTATAAACTTAAGAAATACGTTTTAAGGAATAAGGAATATAAAAAATGGTTACAAATACCTTTTTTGTGATTCTTTATTTCCAAACTTCACAAAAATATGTTTAATGCTTGAAGACATATTTTTAGACTGACTCAATGTGGTAAACTTTATTTTTTTATATACCCAATGCATAAATGAATTGACAAAACGAAGCAGTGTTATATTTTTCTATTGTTACGAGACAATAGTGAACAATTAAATTAATTAATAATCAATTTTTCATCAATATATCATAGATTTTTTTTGAAATGTTAATTTTATTGGAAAGATGGTTTATTTATTTCATCAATCTAGTGATTTCATTTCTTTATTTATTTTACGTTAAAAACTGTGTACAACGTGCTATGGGGAGAAGCAAATTCTGTGCACTTCATTTGTGTGAATTCTGTGTTGTACTCTGTATAAAACAAATGTAATGTTAACGGTAATTCCAGAATGTGTAGTTCAATACGGCAGTTCTTAGGTGTTTTGCTATGACTTCTTGATACAAAAAATGCTGTTCATAAATGAAATGATAAATACTTGTCTAACATTTGTATGTTGTATTTAAAATTTCCAGCCTTCGCTACTGGTATACATTAAATAAATTTAAAATAAATGGGGAGACAAGGGGAAAAAATAGAATTTGCAACTTTAAGGTCCCCTTCGGAGCCTTGGGGCTGTCTGTCCATCTCTGATATGAGCTGTAGCGACAATGTCACTACAGCACATCGATATTCAATCTGCAACGTTGAATCGGTCCATGGAAATCAAAGAAAGCAATCCCATTCGCACATTTATTAAGCCCTGATAGACTAACCTCTCGTCCCTGCTCGTCTCGTCACGGCGGGGCGCGGACCCGGCGTTCGTCAAGCGAAAATGACGTGACGAGATAAAAATCACACGGAGATATTTGCAAGATAAGCATTTCCGCGGCTGGCCTGAGCCGAAATGGTGGGCGGGCCGTCATGCCGTGGAGATAATTGCGTTCCGCTGCCTGAAGCGGTCGCGCAAATACCAAAGGCCATTCGCCCCGTTCCCCTGTTACCTTTTTTGCCTACGTTCGCGCGTCAATTTTTTCACTTATTTCATTATCATCTCTTTTAATCTAAATTCCAAACCAGATACATTCAAAGTCATATTTTGCTTTCCTTCATTTTCTTAAAATTTGGTTTCTAGATCTCCTTCCTATTCTTTGTATTAGAACGTGAATTGTTTACTTTGTAGGTATTTTGTTTTTGTTTGCGTCAGTCTATTTTTTACTTATTTTAATTGTTATCTTACCTTTACCTTTTAATATTAATTTCCCTCTCAGGTGAAATCAGACCTATTTTTGAAACCTCTTAAGATTTTATAAAATATTGTCCACGTACTTCAGCTTATCATTTGTTTTCGTACGTTGCTTTAGAATTCCTCAATTATATTGATCTTTAGATTTTTATAAAGCTCTTATTTTTGCCAGCAGTTGGTATTTTCTCGAAAATTTAATGTCAGCATTTTACAGTGAATAACTTGCTCTTTGAAGTAGTTATAATTTCAGAAATATTTGTGTTGAAACTTGTTCATTTGTTTTCGATGTCTGAAATGTAACTAATAATATGTTCTTTTCATCTACCATGGTGAAATACACACAATAAATTCTTTAAATTAAAGTAAAATCTGTGTTTCTTTAAGATGGTACTAAGAAAAGGTTTGACTTTTAACGGCCTAATGTTTTATTAAAATAATTTTAAATTAGAACAAGAACTCGTATAAAATTTTCAGCAAGTTAATGAAGTTAATGAAGACGTTATTCGGTCAATGCACTACAGTTTCTTTTATTCAGTTAATAGTAAAGTTTTTAAGAAATCAGATGCTATTACTTGTGACATACCTCATAGAGTATTCTGAAGATAAAATGATAAAAAACCTGCCACAACATTAATTGCAATCAGAAGTACTGTCTTTCACAAATGAGTTATGCAATACAAATCATCATGCTATTGTCAGCACTGTTTCTCTTCAGGTACGACAGAAAACCGTGCTAACATAAAAGTTTGTAACACACAGTTGGCATGTAGGGACAATAGTATTCAAAACACAAAGAAAGAAATGTCCGGGAGCCCAAGCCAACCCACGCTATGCAAGGTACTGCGAACTTACGAAAATGAAAAATAATTGTCTCATTTACATTTAAAAGTAGTTGCTGTTTATCTGTAGGTGCAGAAAATGGTTGGGGATTTTACTAGTGACCGACAGAAATGTTCTCATCGTATCATCTTTTTCTAATACTCATAACACTCCTACGTATCACAATACTCACACCTAGCGAACCTAGTTACTTAACGACCCCAATGATATCAAATATGTCATAAACTTTATTCTGTATTCCATTTAATTATATAAGGAATTTTGGAAGTTATTGTGATGGTGTGGGTTAACTCTGACGTGACTTTGCCCTCGGCAGAAAATTATTCCCTGGAAATGTCAGTATTACAACAGAACTCCTTATAGATGACTACCAAAAACAACAAAAGTGGATGAATCGTTGCAATATATAAAGTAAAAGATCCAACTAACATTGAGTAACGAGTAGTTCAATCAGCAAAAGATGCATCGAAATAACGGGGGGTCAACGATGGACCCTAGTGTAGTATTACTTTCTCGCTACCGAGTAGAGAACAAGTTATGTAATGCTGTGCAAAAAAAGGCAAATTTTCGGCAGAAAAAAACTGATTACATGGCGCTGGTATCCAAAAAGTGGATAAATTCAGTTGCTAAATTTAGGAAAAAATCCTCTAACCCGTGGTGTAGCCAGAATCCAAGCTTTGTGGGTTCTATGGGCTTTGTGGGCTAAATGATTCAGCCGATTTTCTCTAAAATTGGTATTTCCCTCTCGTTCTGGCCGATGTTGCGACCCCTTGAATTTATAATTTATATGAAGTCCTTCGAACATTTTCCTAATTTAAAAAAAATGGCACCGCCGATTTTTATTAAATTTTGTTGTTGGTTAGTGTGAAAGACATTGAGGAGCATGTAGCAGGTCTCATGTTCGTTGAATACCCTGATATTTCGAAAATTGCGAAAGTTCGAAATGTTTTCGGAGTCTTCGTACAACTAAAATATTAAAGATATTTTTTCCTTTATTAAATCTGTTTCTTTAGATAGATTTATTCTTAAGATAGATTTGAAGTAATGTCAAGTACAATTTATCGACAATCAGAGTACTTTTCGCGAAATTTTGTCTCAAAATACGAGCGAGAAAGTACGTATTGTTATAGCACCACTAGTTTCCACTCTATTAGTATAGGTAAGGAGTTTCATTGTTTACAAGTTGAATTATTCAACACTTTCTTCACCGTCAAGGAAAGTTTCGTCGTTCAAAGCTTTTCGAATGTTTAAAAATTTAGAAATCGTCTCTCTCCAAAACAGAGATATTGGTTGATGTAGATAAAAGTTGAGCAATTGGAGCAACACATTGAATATTGAATTAATTCGTCGAAAAAGGGACGTGTCCTTCTAAACCCGAATGGAAACGACTGCACGTACAGATAATGTTTGATATGCGTGTAGCTTTGCTGTACCTTCAAAACTGAATACATTTTAATACAAACAAAATATTGATTATTGTTAAGTATTGTTAAATGTATCTATTATTATTTGTTAAATATATAAACATTTCCTTGTCGTATATTGCAATTTATTTTGTGGTTACCGGTAGAGGTGGCTCAGGGCATCAACTAATGTCACTGCAGTGCATCTGACCGGGTGGTCCTAGATTCGAGACCCGACGATGGGAGTATTTTCGACATTAGCTACAAAGCCAGGTCGAATTCAATCGCTGTCTGTATGAGAGTTCTAGCGGCCGGCAGCTCTGGTCAGTAATTTTTCGTTGTTTCTTCGATCAATATCACGCGAATGCCGGGCAGTAATCTATGAAACGGACCATGGACCCAACGCGCTCTTTCCTTCCTCTTGTTTATCCTAATCTATCTCCTTACTCACACTCTCACACACACTTACTGTGCATGCACTTCACTACCACACTTGTCTGGAGACCGATCGAGAAATTAAAGTTTATTCCGGCTGGAGACGGTGCCCGATTGGAGAGATTCTTGAAGTGGGAAATCTTCCGCAAATCATGTTGGTTAGCGCCGGATCTCTCAATCCAGCGTCGAAGGAGCACCGTCTTTTCTCGAGATAAGTGATGCTCTAAACAAACTGGGCTAATGACAGTTGACGGACTTCGGTGAAATTATGGAAAATTACCGTTCGAAAAATCCGATCATTATAATTCGTTTCCAGCAAACGTCGGAATTCGACCTAGTTAGAACATGGCTAGTGTTGAAAATCCGCTGCCGTCGTGACTCAATCCCTAGGACCTCCCGGTCAGAAACTCTGCAGTGTCAGTAGTTGTTTCTCTGAGCCATTTCTGTTTTAAAAATCACAATGACTTTCCCAAAAATATTGATAAATTTCTAAGTAAATACCCGTATTTTCTCATTAAAATATCGGTATAGTACTTTTAAATAGAGGTATTTTACCGGTAGAGAGTCCGATAAAGGTAAACGTCGGCTAAAAGACGGTATTTGACGCCGTAAAAAGGTATTTTTAAAGATATTTCAAATAAAGTTACAATGGAGATAAATATATTTCATTACCGCTATAAATACATTTGCCCCTTTAATTTTTATGATCGGTCTCTGCATGAGATTTCTCTCACATAGGTAAATGAATAAGATACATTCTACATAGCGCTCGTATACTACATTTCTCTTTTAATAGATATATTCACTTTCTGTTAAGATAAGCAAGCCGACATTGAAGCTGTGTTTACCCATCCCTACCGCTTATTTCGTGTAGAATTTTCAATGAGTAACGTGACTTTACTGTAATTTTCTTCAGTACCCTATCTTTTCCTCTGAAACAACTTCAATAAATTATCCCACTTTATTCAGCACATAATTTTCCAATAGTTTTGTCTAATCCAGCATTCTTGAATAAGCAAGAGCTATTTCCAGGAAGCGTATCGCAATCATTAATGAATAATCTGGATCTACGTTTATTCCAATCAAATATCTCATACAACTTTTATTTACATTTTTCCCCGTTACCCACTTCAAGAGCATATTCAAATTTATTTTCAAAGCTTATATTATATTTGTAATACCACTCGCTCGATGCCACATTTCTCAACTCAGCACAAGGTAGAACCTGCATCCTCTCAAACTGCAATGACGTCGCCTCTTATTGCATGCTCCGTTTGGCAACGCCGCACCGTACTCGCGACCTCGCGACGAAGTCATTAGTGGAGAGTCACCGCCCACCAGGCATAAAAATTACAGCCGGAGCAACGGTTTCCCTCACCCCGTGCACCGGCCGTATTTTCTGCACGACACCCCGTTGGTGCTTCTCGTGTTTTGGACGGCTCCTTCCTCCGTCGTCATCGCTGCCGAAGCGGACTTCATCCACCGCGGCCCACAGACGAGTTTGCTGGTTGAGCATCGTGAAGTTGCGCTGCGGGGAAAATCGGATGCAGAAACGAAGAGGAAAAACGAGCGACGCGCGAACGCAACAAGTCCTTTTCACCCGAGCTTCGGTTTTGCTGTAATCCTCCCCATCAAATCCCCCGCGTTTCGTCATGCCCTGGCCTGCAGTGGCCAGTTCTCACCCTCCAGGCACACACACACGCACACACGCTCAATTGTCGAATCCCCTTGACGTGTTATTTTCTAATTATCACTGCATTGTTTTGTCCTCTAAGCTTGTATTAACTACGTTATGTTGCTCTCCTTGCTCTTTGTTGGTCACTGCCCCTATCAGACCCTCTAGACTCTTTCCATAATTCTTCATCTTTCCTGTGCCTCTCCTCCTTTTCCACCCCTCCGTCCTTCGAAGCATCTGAACTTCGTTTCATTGTAGTAATTCACCGCTTGTCCTTCCGCCCCTCTTCTGCTCTCCTGCGAAGCCTCCACCCCTCCTCTAGTCTACCACGTATGTTTCCTGCTACTCCTATGCTCAATTATCGCCGTTTACGTTTTTCTCTTTTTCTCGTACCTCATACTTGCTTCTGATCCTCGCTATCTCTCCTTGCCTCATTCTACAGTTCCTCCTCCCACTCCCCCTCCCCCTCCGTTTTCATCTGTGTTCCCACTTTTCTCTCGTCTCCTCTCCTGCTCTCTCTGCTCTCCTTTCTCTTCTACTCCCCTCTCTACTTCTTTATCTCTACTCCTTTTTCTCTTCTCTAATGCCCTCCTCACTTCTCATCTCCCCCTCCCCTCTCATTTCCCCATCCGCTCTCATTTCTCCCTCCTCCCCATCACCCCCACCCTGTTCTTTCCTATTATCTGCCCCCTCTCGTCCCTTCTCCTCCTTCCCCATCCGTATTTCTCACTCATAATTCATCCCCTCTCCTCTTCACTCTCCTCTTGAACGTCCATTTTTGTTCTCCACTCGTTCTAGGCCCTACATCATCCTACCTCTTTTCTCTTCTCTTTCTTCAACCCCTTGCCACCCCCATTTCTTCCTTCGCCACCCACTTCATCCGTTCCAAAGCTGATGCTCTTCCTCTCCTCTCCGAGTTGTGTCTGGACAATTTGTGCCTGGATTAAACCGCCCAACGGCACAGCGGTGCTTCCACAAGAGTGAGGTTTCAGGCGACGAATAGGAGGCGGAGAGGGCAGAGTGTGAACGAAGTGGAGGGTGAGATTAGAAGGCTAAGCGGGGGGAGGGAGGCCCAGGCAGACCTGATTTCTTGCCGGGAAAGTTGTCGTGTGCTAATTGGAGTACGGTTCGTGGGTGGAGGGGTTCCAATAGTCTGCGAGCAACTCTCGCGTGAAGTACTTTTCAGAGCTGGCACTCTCTACGGGAATTTTCAGAACGGAACCGCTCGTGAAGTTGAGATGTCCTCTTTAATTTTTTTCTACACGTGGCGCTGCAGCCGATGCTCGTAGGATGTACTTGTAAATGTTCACGAAGGCGCGTTGCAAGCAGTCAAATATCAAAGGTTAATATGAATTATACCTTAAGTGCAAGAGTCATGTGTAGTGGGCGGATTTTAATGAAATCTCATTTTTCTTCTTTTTACTTTAGTACAATGCCTTTTAGAATATACATTAATTTTACATAATGACAACAAGAAATGGTCTACTTTTATATGATTTGTTTTGTATTTTACTTCAATTTCGACAAATAAGTCATTTTTTACCTTTCCCCGTTATTTAAAAAGTGCTGATTTAATTATTTTTTTAATTTTAATGGTGCGTGCTTCAAATAACAAATAGGGGATACAAAATAGGTTATCCATATATTCCTCAGTAGCCTATTCGATATTTTTGCTCAGAAATTGTAACGACAGTCGTCGTGGGTATATGTAATCTAAGATTCCTGTGATGCCTATCAGCACCATTGTCGTTTCAGTCGACAGTCCAAAGCAAACGTTTGCAATCTGAGTTCACTTAAACGAAAGGAAGAAGCGGCGATTTTACCAGTAACATATCTTAGAGCTTGAGTTGTTCATTTAAACTGGTTTCAATAATTTGTTGATTCATTTTTCTTTGCTTTTAGGGTATTTTTAAAACATTTTAAGACCAATTCATTGATAATTTTTGAAGAAATTTTAGGATATCAAAATTCGTCCCCTTGTCATGTGAGTTTTATGTGCTCCCTTATACTTCGATGAAGTAGTTACTGCAAATATATTTGACGTAGGTGGGGAGACTATCCAACGTGGTATTCTTTCAGAGCAGTGTGCCTGTTGGATGTAGCGAAATAGTACACCAGAGTTAATTCCAATAGTAAGATAAACTCATTTACCTTCCTTTCCCCATGGCGCAACATTACGCTAGCCAACTTAAAACATCCTTCCAGGTACCTCAACCCTGAGTCTTTTATTTCGATTACGTCTCTTCACAGGTTTCCTCTCGTGCGTTGGTCTTCTAGGATTTTTGAAAATTAGGTGGTGAATTTCATTGACCATTGTGACGCCGAAGTACAGGGAGTCAAACACAGGACAGAAATTTTCCCCTCGTTTAGGGGCTTCGATGAGACCCTCGTCGCAACCATCAGCGACCTTCAATTTTCCCCAATTTTTGGGTTTGCGTGGCAGAGGACTGACGAATGGAAGAAACTTTACAGCTTTATTACGTATCCCCGAAATGTGGGTGGCGGGTGCAACAAAATGAAAAGATTTCTTAAATTTAGAATGCTGACATTTAAAACATGACACTCTGTACTTCCAATGAAAAAGTACATAAAGTATAACCCTTAAGCACTTGAATGATAAAACGTATATTAACACAAAACATATGAATCACAACTCTTGAATGCGCATAAATGGTAGAACGTGTATAAACGGAAAAACACATGAAACATAGCCCTTTAATGTACTTGGATGATAAACTTATATTAAATTAATATTAATGGGGCTGAGACGGTTATAAGAACTAATTGAAATACATAATTAACAACTGAAAATGAGTTGTTTGATACTGATAGATTAACATAGAGGCATTAAATCGAATTTATGAGTTAGTGTTCTTATGTCACTTACATTTGTATTGTTGATATTAAAATTGTTCATTTGGTTAATATTTTAATGCTTATTTCGCACTAGTAGACACAATGAAGTTAATGAAAATTGTTAATACAGATACAACTTTATATTTAACTTTTGATAATCAAATATTGCTGTGAACTGGCTAGACTAATTTGACATTATTTGAATCAGTAGTTTGGGTAAATAGGATGTCGTTGGATAAATAGGTGATCGTCTCCTTAGCTCTGGAGACGTGCGTTGAGAACCGGCTTGCAGCTGCTACCCCATCTGCCGTCGGCTGGTTCGGCGCGAGGTGGCAAGATGGTGGCTCATCGCAAGAGGACACGACGCTTCGACCAGATTCCAATAGCAGTTTATCGATTAGTAGTTCATCTTGTTCACTTGTTCATTTCATTTGGACGTGAGTTCCGTGAATTCATTTGCGAGTCCACTGATTAACAATGATTTGAGCTGCTGCGTAATGCAAGCAGCATAACGTTCTCTCGTGAGTGCGCAAATGAGCAGTAAGGCTAAACTGCCGCATGTAGCGGGCAACGTGTTTTGAATGAAATTTTTGCCGCGATCACGGCCATGTGAGCTCACCAGAAATGCTCCGCTCTCGACCGTTGCGGGTCGCAAACTGCCCCTCCAACGGACTCGTACCTACTCTCCTGGAGATGAGTTGGATGGGTTCAAAAGTGTGTTGCCTATTTAATAGATTGATTGATTTTTTCGTGTTTCCGGGGGCGTCATCTGTTCTGGTCATTAGTCCCGTTAGTGTAGTGCATAATTTTTCTCGGGAGATGGCGGTGATCTTTCCCCGCTGGATGGCGAGATCCGGCGCCGACCTACCGTCGGATAGTGGGGTTTCCCCCTAACCAGGACTCTCCCACCAGCGGGCACCGCCCCAGCCGGGACAAGCTGTAAGCTCCCGACCGGTCTCCCTGGATATGTGGTAGGGTAGTGCATGTTAGTGTAAGTGTGCGTGTAAGGGGAGAGGATAGGACAAGGATGAGGAAAGAAAGATCGCGGGCGGTCCGTGGCCCATTTGATAGGTTACTGCTCCGGTATTCCCTGGTGTTGATCGCAGAAACCACGGAAAACTGCCGATCAGAGCAGTCGGCCGGTAGAATTCTCCTCCAGACAGCGACTGAATTCGACGTAGCTGAAAAGCTAGTGTCGAAAATCCTGCCGCCGTCAGGACTCAAACCTAGGACCTCCCGGTCAGAGACGCTGCAGTGACATCAGTGGATGCACTGAGCTACATTCCCGGTCTATTTGATGAAGTTAAACGGCGGGAATCATTTAAGATTTGACATTAGGCCAGATATAAAATCAACGTAGCGGTATCCTTACCCACCACGCCCTTTTTTGCATTCTTAACGTTTACGAAATACTATAATATAGCAATTTTTGTTCATTTTGACGCACCTCAGGAAATATGTGTAAACATCATTACCAATCGGAGCGAAATATGTGCAAAAATTAATTATTTTAATGTAAACGCATCTAAAGAAATTTGACAATCCAAAACTGCGTTCCCTACTGTGACGTCCCAATTGCCCCCTTTTCTGGTGCGCAGGCGGCGACGTGGGTTCACCGTCCGTTGGGGTCATCAGCAAAGTACGCGAAATTTTAGTTTGATTTCCTGCGATGGAAATTCGGAACTAAGAGCGCCATTCGTTTCTGCGTTGCTCCCACGCTCTTCCTAAATAAGAAACCCGAGTGCATTTAGAGAAAACAAACACTGCTTAATTCTCGACCAACACATACATAGGTCACACCTAGTTTTCGTGAAATGTCAATGAACATGGAAGGGCCTCCCTGCCCCGCTCCAAAACAAGAAAGTCAATTACAAAAAACACACAAACTGGAAATTTATTAATATTTACAAAAAAAACACACAAATTATTCTTAACCCTCTGAGCATTTTGGTAGTTACCTCCTAATTCACGAATACTCGTCATTCTGCTCTATTCTTGTGTTTTTTCAAGACTTACAAAAATGTATTTTTTTTACCTATCTCTTACGTCGATAATATTTACATTGGCGGCAATTTGTTCACATTATCGCATTTAAGACTACATGTGATTTAAACGATATCTTATGTAGTTTCTCGAAAACTCTAAAACCGGGAGTGATGGCTCAGTGCATCAACTGACGACACTGCAGTGCCTCTGACCTCTGAGGTCCTAGATTCGAGACCCGACGGTGGCAAGATTTTCGAGATTAGCGTTTCAGGTTGGTTGAATTGGTCGAATTGGTTGTTGGGAGGAGAATTCTAGCGACCGCCTGCTCTGATCAGAAGTTTTCTGTAGTTTCTCCGATCGATACCAGGTGAATGCCGGAGCAGTTTCCTAACAAACGGGCCACGGACCGCGCGCAATCGTTCCTTCCTCTTCCTTGTCCTATCATCCCCCTTACATGCACTTTCACTAACATGCACTACATTATCACATATTCCGGGAAACCGGTCGGGAGTTTAGAGCTTGTCCCGGCTGGGGCGGTGTCCCGCTGGTGGGAGATACCTGCTAAAGGAAAACCCAGTTCGTCGACGGTAGGTCAGAGCCATATCTCGCCATCCAGTGGGGGAAGATCAGCGTCACCTCCCGATAAAAAATCGTGCACTGCACTTACGAGACTAATGACCGTCGATGCGCCCAAAATCATTACAAGCTAACCAATCAATCAATCAATCGAAAACTAAAGTTTTCTGTGAAAATTATCTTAAAACTTTACATTCAAAGAAACGCTTAAACCCCTTTTTTTAAACGGATCCAAAGTTTTTAACGAAAATTTCCTTATAGGACGATATTTCAGTCTTCTATAATATTCTTAAAGTAATATTTCGGATGTACTACTAAAAAACTGAAAAATTAAGAAAGTTTTTAAAAACCGTTCATTGGGCGGCAATAGATGGTAGCTGGCAAGAAGTGGCAAGTCCAAAAAGGAAGCCAGATCAAATAAATTAGAAATCAAACTAGTACGAGAAAACCTGTGCAATTCTGTAGCACCATTCTGTTGGTGTCAACGAGCGACACAACGAAAATTATGGGAGAACAAATTATAGTAAGTTTAAAATAAAATATTGTTATATAATATTTAGATATAAGCTACAATATCAACACTATATTTACTACAGTTTCAACAATGTAATCTGGAAATGATTTTTCAAAGAATCTATATATTTAAAAAAAATAATGTATTCTGTCATGGCTTCGTTTAGAGCTTCTACTGAACCGATTGTTGTATTTTTCTTTTAAATGAAAGAATATGATCCCTAGATGTGTTATCAGATATTGTTTGTGTTGATTCACCAACATTTACGGTGTAAATTATTTAATTAAATCATTCTTTAATAGAACGCTTATCAATAGTCAATTTTTTCTTTCAAAGGGTGGCAGTTTCAAAATCGGTATACATGAGTCAGCGCCCTCTAGAATTCCAGAGGGCGCTGCATGAGTCCATAGATGTGGTCCACGCTACTTGATGTTTTGTTTCGATTGTTAAGATTTGTTTACAATTCGTCAAGGTTTTGTTTCAGTGTAATAATTGCATTGTGGTGTTGACAGTTTCCATGTATTTGCTTCTGTGGTGTATTTTGTAGGGAACGTTCGCACAGTGGGTTTTGCTCGGTTGTACTTTAGTGAAGTTGTTTACAGGTTATGTCGAATTCCGAAGTCCACGCGCCCCAAAAGACGCAAGCGTACATTCACTGGACGCAGGGAAAGAGAAAGTCAGCGTAGGTGTCGTGATAGTGAGGTCATTTCGTTTTCTTATGGGTCATTGTCTATGAAATGTCAGTTTTGTTCTGCTTTGTACTTTCCATTTGAGAGAAATTCTGCAAACGATTTACTCTGTGTTGCTTAAATGGGAAAATAAGTATACCTTCGAGCAATATGCCAGAAGAAATCAAACAGTTGTTTATAGGAGATGATGACACATCAAAAAACTTTAGAAATAATATCCTTCAGTATAATAGTGCTATATCTTTTGTGCCGATATTGCATTACCACCTGATCATGGGCCATACGTGTTCAAAATTTTGGGGGCTAATCGGGAGAATAGCTACCCCCCTATGCCAAGGCTACATTAAGTCACATACATATTTTTTTTTTAAGTTTCTTAGTAGGAAATGACATTTTTTAATGTCTATTTATTTACTATTCCCTCTAAAAGAATTTTTCTTAAAAGTGAGTGTTCCCTTTAAAATAAATTCTCTTAAACGTGAGGGAGGTATATAAAACAACGTGAGCGCCGAAGCGACAGCGGAGGCGCGAACCAGGTCTCGAGAGCGAGGGCCGGAAGGCCCTCGCGAACGTAGCACGTTGGATCCGTCGGGTAGCGACGTCGCGGACCACGTGGTGAAAAAAATGCGTTGGTTAAAGAATTGTGTGGGTTATAAAATTAAATTTGTAGCGTGAAAATTAGGAATAATCAGTTCACTTAATGAGAGTACGTTGCCACGGAGATTTATACGTACAGGGGGCTTTGGAGCAGGGGGTAGCTATTCTCCCGATCTACCATTTTGGGAACTCATCACAGAATATCTTCGTTATACCCTCAAGATCCAAACAATGCAATATATTGTGAACATTCGTCTGTGTACAGTATTTTACATTTATCTCAGATCTCACCGTCAAATTTTGACGGGTTTTCACTAATGATAATGAAATTCAAAATGAAGTCTGCAAATTAACGTTTAAATTTAAAAATCTGTCAGTAGAAACTCAATTTTATACACGATTCATAGTAAAGTATTTTGAGATTATACCAACTTTTAATAAAACGTTATGTGAATTAATATTTGAATAAAACAAAATAACTTTCATTAGTTTCCAGTTATATTCATTTCCAATTTGTACAACATAACTTAAAAAAATACGAAAATAAACGGCAACTAAAGTATTTTAAAAACATTCTACTATTTTCCGACTTTCTAACCAAACACAAATGCCGATGCTTATGTGTTTTACTTTGAAGTTCTTTCAAGTACTTTTCCTCTTTTTGATACAGTTATAAATTCTCTTAAAGTCTGCAGACTCTCTGCTTCTTCTTCGGCAGAGTTAAAAGAAAGTTTCGCGTGTAAATATTTGAATACTTTCGTTTGGTGACAAATGGCCAAAGCGAATCTAGAGTAAATTGAAAATCAAATTTGATACTTTGGAATTTTCTTTTCGCAAACGGCAGAAATTGGTATTTACTTGTCCGCACGTCTGCTAAATTTCGCACTGAAAAAAAAAGGTTTTTACTTGTATTTTTCATTAAAAATCATTTTACTGGAAAATCTAATTCAGTTTCTACAACGGTTAAACATTTCTGATATGCTCTGCTCAATAAATGATGTTAAAATTATAATTCGCATTTTCAAATACATTTTTAATATTTGACTTCGTATACGGGTGTATAAAAAAGTAGTGTAAAAGAATTACAATTAATGATAATATTATTATTCATCTCGCTGTGCGGCGGATGGCAGTTGTCATGTCTGAGGAGTCGCAAGCTACGGGATAGAAAACCGCGATATGCGTGTTTTCACCATGTGGTTTGGTGTTAATTTCTCATACTATGACTCAAACAATTAAACTGATTTTATTTTTCTCTTTTAATTGGGTTTCATTGCTCTTACTAAATTATGTGCAGGGTCTCAGAAGAAGTGTTACACGTTTCTAAAATATGTAGTGGGCCAAAATATTAACTTTTTACGGATGAGCATGTGATGGAAATAAATTATAACAATACCACAGAAGAAATCTTGTGGTAGTTTTTATTAATACTTAAATCAGAGTAAGCGTGCTTGGGTAGTATTTTCTTTTCATTTTACAATTTTTGTTGCTTTTGTTGTTGTTTCTTAATTTTTAAAATTGTTATAACTTACTTTTTTTTAAAATACTTTCGTATTTTTCTTCTTAGTTGCAGTGGAAACACACTGTAATCGGATAAATTGTCCTGAAAACTCGTTTCGCATTTGTATGAAGTAAATATTTTATTACAACGTTCTCAAATTTTCATGGTTTGTTTATCTCTTTATAAATATTCAATAATGTAACAACGTATGTGAAAATTGTTCCTGTTTTCTAGGCAATCCGACACACATTGGTATTTGAAAGGCAAACCAAATCTGAGTGAAAACGTGAAATCTTAAACACTAGTGCGTAAATAAGCTGCCCGGCAATCAGAATCCAATTAGTGGAATGAGTAAATTTGTTATATGAAATTTCCGATCAAATTGGCAAAAGCTGATGATCTTTAACACCCTACAAGCCGTAGAATTTTGTAATATTTATTCTGAGACACCTGAAGGCAGTGACGAATCAAAAATATGGCCACCTGCCCCGTGAAGTCAGGACGTGAAAACTTACGATACGTCTACTAAAGCTCATTGGAAAGCCAATTACTTACTTTATTAGTACATCGCGTAATTATCAACCTTAATGGACTCGTGTCATAACAAGAGCCGTGAAAAGAATCACTTGAAAAAACCAGATAACCAATCATTCCCCATAGCACACACTGTTTCTCAACCTCGCAAAAATATCCACAGCATGTAAATTCACGCTGTCTCTTGACGCATCCCATGCGCTGATAATAAACGCGGCAGATAAAATAATTATCTGTATTACAAAACATTTGTGATGCGGCAATAATGCTGTTGTGGAGATGAGCGATAATAGATCTAATGATGATGGCGGGACCGTAATTCAATGGCGCGGCCGCGCGGGCAATTGTGCTGCTAATGGGCACATGTCGGCTGGGTGGAGATTCCCTCTCTCCCACTCTCCCCCCTCCCCTGCCCACCCCATAGACCCTGGCAGCGCCGCAATGCAGTGACGATGCCCTGGGCTTCATGTAAGGGTGCTGTTTCCAACGCATTCTTTAGAAAGAAAATAATTATTTGCTTCACTATTCTACTCATATGTTATTGGTTTCAATATGGAAAATAACGTTTTATTTGACAGTCGCGCTCGTGGCACATACCGAAGTCGCTAGCTTTTCACCACTGAGGTGCAGATTCGATTCCCGTCGAATCACATGTGAAATTTGTTCCAACAAAATGAGTTTGGCTGCTTCACAAGGGCTTGTCCAACCCTTGTGAAGTGTCCTAAACCCTACCCTATCCCTTATTCCTTCCCAATTCTGGCCGCTGGGTAGTGACGCAGGAGCGCGTAGTTAAGAGGCGCGTACGCGGAGATGCTACCTGGCGGTCCTCTTGACAACTGACTGCGACGTGACGTGACATGACTTAAAGGTAATGGAGGATTATTCCGCAGCGCAAAGCGCTCAACGCCCTTTATGGGGCTTGGAGACGCGTTGCGTCAATTTGTGAGACGCAAGGAATTAAAAAAATTAAAAACAAACGTTTTATAGTAAGATTGTTATATATCAGGTACCTAAAATCTAAAAGTTCACATGTGTACTTTTGCCTACGACTATCAGGGTTGCCATCTGTCCTCCTTTTGGAGGACATGTCCTCCTTTTTTTAAACCTTGTCCTCCTGTCCTACATCATTTTTTAAAATACATGGAATGTCCTCCTTTTTGTTCTGTTGAATTGAAAATAACACTGGCAAAATTTTAAAGCAATTAAATTAATTAAAGGGATTTTATGTCTTGAATATCTACATTTTTACTCAAATAAATGGCTTCCGTAATAGATTATTAGGCTTATTGTGACATAAAACTTATTCATGTTTATTGTTTGGTGGATAACGAAGATGAGTGAGGGGACGATGTTATCTAGTCGAAAGTTTTCATTTTTAATGAAGCAAATGTTTTTTTTAAGATTTTCAAATAATGTGATTTTCTAAGACTATAATGGTTGGGAATTGTTGAGTACATCGTGGACTATATAAAATGTAAAATGTTTTTCCTTTCATTGAAATGTCCTCTTTTTTGAGGAAAAATCTCCTCCGCTGCGAAAAAAATGTTCTGGTATCACTGTTACTATAGATGACGTGAATTTGTTTTGAAAAATAAATAAATATTCCTTCCATGACGAAAACGACAGTAAGCAAAACAGCATCTGAAACAATCCGCCAAGAATTATTTGCAATAATTTTATGTTTTTCTTTTTTTCTCTAGCTAGATAGCCAGGCTGAATTCAACCCCTGTCGGGAGGAACATTAAGGCTGCCGACTGCTCTGATCGGTAGTTTTTCGTGGTTTCTTCAATCAGTTCAAGCGAAAATTGGAGAAGAACCTTAACAAGCTGGCCACTGACCCAGCACAAACCTTCATCTTCGTTGTTTCCTCTTTTCCATAATCATAGTGTGAAGGGTTATTCTGGATTACGAGAGGACCATCACAAAGAATTTAAAAAGAATTTATGAAAAACCACAAAATAGGTGAAAATGGATGCGAGAAATAATATATAAATAATGAGGTGAGAGTGTAAAGTGGCGGGCGTGTAAAGCAGTGAAAAATAAAGTGTTCAAGTTTTATAGTGGCGCACGTGAGAAATTTCCATGATTAATAATATACAATAATAAATATAAAAAGCAAATGTCATGGAATGTCCAATATAATGAGGATGCGAAGCAATAGCTATTAGAAAGGAGATTGTATACTCGACAATTGAAGATGATGCGCAGTCGTTAGCAAAGAGATACAGAATTGAGGCTCTCTCGGTTAGGAGGAGACAATTGACAGGCGAGCATTATGAATTGCGAGGGATAATGTGCTTGGCGATGGTAGAGTTTGAATATAGAGTCGGCACCACAGTTCATGTTGCGGAATAATTTGTGGTCGTAGTTAACTGATGGAAAGGGGATCGGAAATGAGTACTCATGTACACGAACTATTAATTAGTTTTGCGAATGGCTTTTTAAATGTGAGCAATTTTTGTTGGGAAGTCAGATTTAAATTAGAAGTTGATACGTATCGAACAACAAAACGGCGTGGAGTAATGAATGTAGAAGCAGCTTATCACGTATTTTTGTCGGCAAGGAATGCAAAGAAACAAAAAGGAAAGTGGACAAACATTTAAATAATTCATCTAGGATGACCAAGTTGTGTTACATTTAGGTATAAAGAGTATTACGAGTAATAAGAGTAAATCGGAAGATATCACGAACATGAGAAGCAATAGATATTGAGTTATTATGTGTAGTAAATATTGAATGAAAGTCGTGAATTTTATTGTCTTGTGGTATTTTGTTATTTGTGTTATCCGTTGCGATTTAACAGTGCAGTTGCGAGCTTGCGAGCTTGTTTAACTCAATAAATTCAAATTTAGATAATAAAAATTTCCTGCGTAAATTTTCATAGCTTCTAATCCTGTATGGGCAAGTCTGTCGACTCACATTACATAAATTTTTCTAAGACCCGTGAGGAATTCCAATCTGAAACCTATTGAGAGTAAGGATAAATTGACTAATATAAATTAATATTGAGTTAAACCGGGGCAGACAAAAATAAGAAGTTGTATTTTTAAATAAACATGTAAAGATAGGAGTAAAAGAGGAATTTGCTAAGTCGCAATAGTTCATCATCTCTTCAGAGTTTAGGAGAGACTTGTTCCGTCTTCAGCTTGCCATCTCATCTTGGACGGCCGACATCACTTTTACCATGAGGTCTGTAGTGATATATTTGTTTTGAGATGTGGTGACTATTCATTCTGTGTCGCAATAGTTTTAAATTTTATCTTCAGCCGAGAAATAAACTGTAGCGCTTGGGATGAGTTGTTGTACCCAATTTTGATAACATTTTTTCAAAGAGTTATTTTTCGTGTGAACCAGGTACATTTACGTGTCGTTAATTTCTAAACTGCATAATATAAAACAAAATAATATTTTTAGTCGGACGGTAAATTCGTAAGCAATTAACATTTAATGGTCGATGACAATGTACCAAATAGTTTGTAAATATCTATGACGTAGGTGCTTTAAGATTTTCAGAAAAATTGTCGGTAAGGAAAAATTAATTAATTTTGAAATATTGTGCAGACATATGTGGATCCCTTATATCGAATTTACGTTGCAATTTACAACAAATTGAATGATTAGTATTAATTATTTCTAGATTTCTAAAAAAATGTTCTAGAATGATTTACATTGAAAGAAAGTGGCCCAAAACCACACATTAATTCAATTAAGTAAAAATGCACATATGCACGATAAGACAGCACTATTCTATTTCACGTGTAATCCTCTCCGATACGGATTTAATTAGGGATTTATTGACATTTTATACCCTTTACATGAAGACTGGTATGTGTTAGAAGTTGAATATTGTTCTTATATTGAACAGTATTTCATTTAATCTCATGTAATCACGAAACCGGCCTTCGAACTTACTTCAGACAATTGAGAACTATAGGTTTGAAAACGTTGCCAGTTATTTGAATCGGCTAACAAAAATAACACAGTTGCTGTATTGTGCTCTGACAATAGCGTAACCCCAGATCGGGGTAGCATTCGCATTGCTAATCCGTCGGTAAACTCGTTTGCAATACTGTCAGAAGGACGAAAACAAAACAAAGCAAAGTAATGGCTTGCCCCGTGCCAATATCCAAGAAAGGAATTCGGGATTTACTTTGCACCGGTCCGCTGACACCAGATGCGATGTGCAAGGAATATCCCATCCCGAAAACACTTCGGCACGACGGTCCCAGTGCCAATCTCGACGCTCGCTTTGGAGCTTGGGAGTTCCAATGCCTCCTGGGAACTCGGATTCCCCAAAGACACTGTGATCCCGTTCACAGAAACGCCGGTCAAAACCGTCTTCTTTCAGAGAAATTCTTTCCACAAGTCATTAATAACAAAAATCAAAAGTCTAAAGAGCTCTCAAAATATTGAACTTCGTTTGTACGGAAAAATGGACTCAAATATTTTCTTCTGAATGGGAGGAAAGGCCACGAAAACATATCCTTTAGTTGCATACATAAACTTTGGTAGTTGGTGATAACTAGCACAAAAAGAAACGGGAAAATTAAAAAGTAAAATGTCAAAAACTATGGGAAATAAAATTCAATTGAGAGTTCAATTGAGAATGGAAAATGCCGTACAGATGAGAATAGAAGCATGTAGAAGATAACGTCAGAGTGATAGTAAGGTAAAAGCTGTATTTTGATTTGCGTACAATAATTAGTATTCCTGCACATCCAGTATTTCTTGACCCAGTACTACCTTCTAAGAGGAAAAACAATTGAAATTGAAAATCTTAAGATCTTATTCACTTTATTCATTTTATATATGTACGCAGCCGTCAGGATGTGATAATACCGGTATACAGAGTTTTCACTACTTTTTAACTTCGAATTTTCACTTTATTTCAGATTGTCACTTAAAAATTACATTACATGTCACTTAAACAAACATTACAAAACTAGACATTAAATAGTATATATTTTAATTTCTTTTATTTTTAATTGATTATCCACTGATTTTTTGGGGAAAGGGTTAAGTGTGTATTAGTCCATTACTGTTTTCAGATTCATTTTTTCTCATGCTATTGATTCAACGCAAAACAATACCGCAGAAAAATCTATTTTTCTTCGAGTGTGATGGATACGCAGTGTTTATTTTATCTCTCAATTTCGCATGTTATAAATCATTTTAGATCAATCCTTTGTCTCCCTCCAAAATTATATCGCATTTTTAATTTTTCATCCTTTATTACTTTTACTTTCTTTTAGTGGTTGACTTTCATTCCTTGTGTATTTTTCACTAAATCATGATCGAATCTTATCACATAACTTAGTCACTAACATTGTCCGATTCAGGATAAGAAATCTCTAGGCAGATAACCTTTCAGGTCCATTTTGATAACGAATGGGGATATAATTTTGCTAATTAATTAAAAAGTCGAGTATTAAATCAATGAAATATTAAACATGAAATAATTTTTAATCAAAAAATCTTCAATTATTGTACACAATATCATAAATCCTTACTTCGTGATCGACATCGATTCATCTTAGTTCATAATATGAACTTACGTCCTTAAATCATTGCGTTAAATCTTTAACAATCAATGAACCAAGTACTGCAAATAGTACATTGTCAAACTGTATTTGGTCTTTATTTTATAGACAGAAAATTGCTTTTGAGATAGCAGTTTTACACAATGTCATTGTAACATACTAAAATATGTAATACAGAAATAGCAACATTTCGGAAATTATTTTCATCTTCAGATTGAAGTTAAAATATCAAGAATGTAATCTAATAAAATTTCAAATATCCTAAACGTTTATATACATGTATTACTTATTTTAATATATTGCAATCATATTGTATTTTATGTAAAACTGCTGTAAAAAACCATTTTCAGTCCATAACATAAATACCTGCCTAAGTTGTTAAGTTCACAGGCAAAAAAAAAATACTAATTTACTGCAAAAAGATCTGCTTCTTGAATTCTTTTTAAGGTAGTTGAGAGATCCTTGATGTGTTCTCTTTAAAAGAGCTTGAGATGCAAACCTAAAGGCATAGTAATCGTTCTCCATTCTAGAGAAAGCGGTAGAACCGACGTGATGTAATGAATCTACCTAAGGATTGATGACAATGATGATTACTACAATTATTTTTAGAAATTGAGGGTGGAGTTTCACGCATGTGAGGTCTTTCCTGAGCAAGTAATCATAGTAATTGTCTGCCTTTGCTTCGCACTTGATGGTAGGGTGATCATAGGGGAATATACTTCTCGTTTGAATTATATTAAAAAGGAACAGAGTGATGTGTTAAGCACATAGAAAATGTCCTGATGCTACGAAAGCTACTACTTGTCGCATTATTTATAACTTCACCGCTATATAATATTACCACATAAACCTGCGAAAGTGTTTTCAACCTGCAAATGTTTTTTTCCGATCCGAGATCCGAAGTCAGATTCTCTGAGTTAATTCGACGTAATTGACACCACTCGGCAACAGAGGCGCCGTGTGGGAATGGACGACTATTAAAAACGTAAATTCTCGTTTCATGTAAAGTGCCCACAAAAATCAAAATATCCGTTTGAAACTCCCCAAGCCGCGAGTTCCTTCATATCGATTGTGGAATATCAGTTTTGGAGAAAATTCGCTGAACAGTTTAGGCGCTAGCGTTGACCACAGATGGAGACACAAAAGTTGTATCGTCAATCGATTTTTCGGTATCAAGGGCCCACAAAACTGGATTCTGGCTACACCATATGTTAGAGGATTGTTTTTCTACATTTGGCAACTCGATGTATCCACTTTTTCTTTATTAGTGCCCGGAAATATGATCGGCAATCGCCGTTTTCCGGCGCACCCTTTCAACTCTTTCTCTTCTTAGGAAGTACTTTCGCAAGAGCGAGAAAGTAAAAATGAATCGCACAGTAAAACCGTTCACTACTTACACAGTGCTTGATTCGAGATCGTTTCCGCGTACTTTGGTGCTGTTCCAAGAATTGCCAGGACAGACACGTAAGCGCTTTACAGCTCATTTAATAGCTTTGATTTCCTCTAAGTAGATATTTCTTCTTGAGGGAAATCATCACTCTCATTATACGCTAATTAGGATCTCGATTGAGTGTCGTATTGGACCGTAATATTTGAGGGCCGCAGTTGTAGAATTTTCAGAACAGAACACGATCAAATCTTATGCCTTCTTTCTAAAGGTACTCAGTCGTAAGTTTTGTCTTTATAGCGGGTAAAAGAAACGACTGACATACCTCTGAGTAAAATTTGAAAATGTCTCTCGTGCTAAAATCAATATTTCAGTTACTCACCAGGCATCGTGGCAGCAGCATCTGTTAGTACCTGGTTACTACTATATAAACGTAAGGGAATGAATTGTTAGCAACAAGACATATTTTTAGGTATCCTCGGAAGAGACAAAATAATGTTTAATGGTTATAACTAGGGGACGGATTGTAATGAAATTTCATTTTTTCTTTACAATTTAGAAGAATTTTGCTGTTTAGCATAGACATTAATTATATGTTAAAGCAAAAGAAAATAACCCATTTGTATAGATCATTTTTTGCATTTTTCGCCGATTTTGACTAAGTCATTTTTTTTACATTTTCTCGTCATTTTTAATGTATTTGTTTGCTGATTTCATTGGTTTTAATATACTTTTAATGGTACATGTTTCATAAAATTTAAGAGATGCAACAAATATTCTCCACGTAATTCTTGAGTAGCCTATTTAATTTCTTCTCTCAAAAATTGTAATATCTGCCGTTATGAGTACGTAATCTAAGATTTCTGTGAAGCCCATCAGCGCCATTGCCGGTTAGACCAATTTTGAGATAAATAAAGACATTGAGGCAGTGAATAATAGTTCAGACTAAAAGATAGCAAGCTGAGTTCACTTCAAAGAAAGGAAGAAACCTCGATTACATCTGTAATATAATTATGTTAATTCATGGATGTTGTATATCCAACAGCTTGAGATATTAATTCGAACTGGGTTAGATCACATTTTTTACGTCATTTTTCTTTGCTTTCAGAGCTTTTGAAAACCTTTAAGAACATTTTATTGATCATGTTTTAGGTCATTAACATCCACCCCTAGTTATAACAGAATATTTAGAAGGTAGCTGTATACTACAAAGATGACTTCAACAAGATTTTTATCACCGTTTTTCATTCCCTCTAAAACTTTCGCGAACCACTGTGAATCCGAGCTTGCGACGATATCGATACCCCGTTTCCTGTCAATTTTCTCCATCTCCCCTTCGTTATCCGCCTCCCGGAGCCTCGGCGCTCGGGCGCCGTGCGCTCTTGACGTGGGTCAGCTACCGTCGTCACGTGACATGTCGGGGCTTTCCCCGCGACGCGGGCGCCCCTCGCGGCGACCTGAGGCGACGCTCTCGCTCTCCGGGCGGCCCGTGGCGCGGCGCAGCGCGGCGGCGCAGTCGAGAGAAAATCGAATTTTCAAAAAACGCCATGCTTGAAACGCGAGTCGCTTCAAATGCGCCGGAATGGAGTCGCCGCGGACGGAGAAGCTGACGGCGGAGGGGTGGTGGGGGGAGGAAAGGGAGAAGGCAAGGTTTCGGATCGGAGAACAAGGGATGTGTATGAAAGGCGGCGGGATACCCGAGGAACTTTGAGTGCTAGTGAAATCATGAACGCCAAAGTTGAAATGGCAGCAGTTGGAGGGCGAGATAAAGCAAAGTTTCTCAGTGGTTAGAAAGTGAATTCTAAATGGTCACAAGCATTGATTTGACCTCTTAATTCTTCGCGTGGAGGGTGGAATCATATCTTAACTGTTTCCAATAATTGTCTAATTAGCTTAACAGATTGTTCTCTAAAATATTTTATCTCGAATAATTATGCTATATTTGCAACAAGAGGCAAAAGAAGAAAACATCTCACCATTACATCAACGGAACAAGGGATATCGAAAGAAAAACCTGTTGGAAATGAGTGTGATATCTTGCTGGGCCGCTCCAGTATCAAAATACTCGTATAGGTGTAAAGACAGGTGTCGATTGTAATAAAATCTTGACACTTTTGTTGGAAGATTATTGCCTTAGATACCACTAGTTGCAGCAAAGTTATGTCCAGCATTCTCAATACAGTTCCAAGTACAATGGAATTCCTATCGAACATTAGCGCAACCAGGATGGTTACAGCGACGAGGAGAGGCTGTTTTATCTAGACGTTGTTTCCGCAAACAACTTTCATTTATTCTCAACTTAAAATTTATTTTTATTTATTTATTCAATTTAGTTAAAGCCATATTTTCCTTGGCGAGGTGCAGACCTGCTGTTCTCGATTTTAATTTTGGTCAGAGTTTTTGAGACTTGAGATTCATTTACCTGCTGTCAATGTTACATGTTACAGCCGGCTTTACATTTCATCCAAAGAAAGGTGTGCGAAAGGTTTTACCGCTTTTAAAATCTCCACAGTTTCGATCGGGTCGGATGCCACAAACTTGGGGATAACAGTACGATACGCTGTTATTCCACCGAAGCCACAAATGTAATTATTTTTATAGTTATTTAGAACTACACAATTGATTTATTGGATGCCTCTAATTACTACAGAAACTTAGCAAAACTGTATTTGTGAATGTGTCATCAATTTCTGGGGGAAGGGCTGAAACTCTCGAGATGTGATGTGGAAAAAGTAAGCCCACAAACATAGACATTAGTCTGGAGGAGAATTCTAGAGATCGGCTGCTCTGATCGGTAGTTTTCCGTGGTTTCTCCGATCAACATCTGGCGAATGCCGGAGAAGTACCGTAACAAACGGGCCACGGACCACGCACAATCTTTCCTTCCTATTCCTTGTCCTATCCTCACCCCTTACACACACACACACACACACACACACACTTATAATAACATGCACAACACTACCACATATGCCGGGAGATATATCGAAGACTTAGAACTCGTTCCTAGTTGGAGAAAACATCTCTAGTCAACGGTAGGTCTAATCTCGCCATCTATTGAAGAGATCGCCGCCCCCCAATGAAAAAGCATACACTACACTTACGGCACTAATGACCTCACTAGTCGACGCACCCGGAATTATTAAGTCAATCATTTAATAGATTAATATCAATAATTGAGCCTTATTTGAGCCATATTTTAAAAATTCCCAAGAGACTTAATGAAGAGTATCCATAAAATGTTAAGAACATTTTTTTTCAAAATGACAGGGAATCGAGCCAAATCGATCACGGAATATTCATTTTCGCTGTTCACGTCTGTCAGACGAATGGACGGATGGAGAACGAACGAACCCACATGTATTTCCGTTGAAATCTTGAAATTTATTTTCAGCTTTATTACATAATTTTCTTTTCACCACGTAGCCAATTTACCAATTCTAATATTAAAACTAGCTCCACATATACGTACGTATACGAGAAAGCAAAATTTGTAGAAGATGGGCTTCACTTTAATTATTTTGCACCTGCAAAACATTTCCAGATTTAATCCAATACATTCCCTTTAACATTCACTGCTAGGGGGAAAAAGGAGATATTTGCCAGTCACCAGGAGAAAATCTTTTGAGGGAGTGAGGGGCGAACATTCTGTGTTCAACTTATTGATAGAATAGTCACTTTGGATGTGCGCATTTCTCTAGTTACTTTCTTCGCTTGTTAGTCGTTGATATGCAAAACTGCATAATCTTTTTCTATTTTATATGATTATAATTTATTAGCGATTCTTATTCCTCCTCATATGCCTAATATTACACCAAAATCAGTTCCAATGCAACAATACCTCACTGGCACAAATCTTTCAAATCCTTAAAATTATACAAAATGTCTAGGCGTACCGATATTAAGTTGAACTTACGAGTTGTGATGTCAAAAAACAATGATAATCAAATATTTCACAATTCGACACGCGAGATTTCCAGTGGCATATTTTTTAACTGTGTATCCACAGAGGCACACACATTTTTCTTGGGGGGGGTGGACTTAATCGCTTTTGCTGATATGCATACTGAAACTGTTCTCCGCTTGCCTCCCTACCTACTTCTATCTTCGTCCGACAACACAACTCCCCGACAAAATATACCTTTTCTTATTTCCCGCATTTTCTCATTGCATGAAAGTTTCACACTCCCACGAAATGTCGGGCGGAACAGAGTGCATTTAATTCATTGGTGTTCCTGGATTTGAAAACTGCTTTGTTCATTAGTAGTGTAAGCTTTATCTATTTATCATTAGTAGTGCAAGCGGAGTTCGTCATTCATTGGATGGTGATATCCGACTTCAACACCTTAACTTGTGAGAGGCTTCCTCTCTCTGTGTATTTCCTCCAGTGAGACATCGCTTCTGCCAGGGAAAGCAGTAAATTCCCAACTAGTCTCACGACATCTGTGGTATTCAGTACATGTACGTATAAGTGTGAAAGAAAGGCAAAAGGATAGGGCAAGGAAGAGGAAGGAAATATCGCGTTCGTGTCCCGATTTTAACGATGCTATTGCGGCATTCCCCGGTGTTGATGAAAGAGACTACGGAAAACTACCAACCAGAGCAGTCTCCTACAAGAATTCACTTCCTGACAGGGGCTGAATTCGACCTAGCTATGTAGTCAGCATCGCAAAGTCCTCTTTGAATCCTAAAACCTCCCAGCCAGAGTCGCTGCAGAGTCAGCATCAATGTTGGCTCTGAGCTAAAATCAGCTTGAACAGGAGTTCGAATCTTAGTGGGAAGAAAGCGACCAAAGCAGGCGGAATATTGAGAAGAACACGAAGCGTAAGTGCCAGGGCAGTCTTTTGTACCCCAAGGACAAGAGCTGAGGGCGATTGTGGTGGCAGCTCACAACCCCAGACTATACGAATACGTGAAAGAAGGGACGGCAGAAAATTCTATTCCTCTGAAGGCCGAAAGGGTTCGAGAGGGAGGAATATTTCTGGAGTTCAAGATGATCCTCCTTTTTGAGAAATTGGTTCGAAGAAAAGGTGGGTTTTCGATAAAATGTCGTCTTTCGATTTATCTACAGGTTCATTGTGCTAGTATCGTAGCAATGATAATAGAACCGTTGAGTTTACCATTACTATTAATAATTCAATTATTTGAATTATATTGCTGAAAGTAATTGCAATAGAGAATTTAGTGATTGTGATTCCTATATTCAAAGAATTAGTTGTATAACGACTAAATAATGGGGGTCTTTATACCTTGGTCATCACTTGTCTCAGTTCAAATAAAGAATAATATGTATCACTTAAGCATTTAAGCGTATGGTTAAGGTGGTTTGCATACATAAAACACAAGAAATACACTTTTTGCTCCCAGATAATCATCGAATTAAAAACGTTAATCACACACACAAACAAATATATATAATTCAATGTATTAGCGGAAAAAAATTGTTTTTGATGCAAGAACAACATCCCTATCAATAAACACATTTTAAAAGTGGGTTTCGGGGTGCAACAAATTCCATAATCGCCCCATTTTCGGCGATTTGTTAGAAAATAACGAATAAACATTATTTAATGGTATTTTTGTCAATAGATTTTAGAGAAGGTGTTCCCACCTTATGGGTGCTTCCCACTTTAAGTCGCAACAATTTCATGAACATCAACATTACTTATTTGATTCAAATAGTCTACCACATTAGTCCGAAGATGATCAATTTGATGTTAAAACCATAGAAATAGAACTTTTCAAACAATCACAAGTACGTAAATGTCTTCGCAAAATAATTTTAATTTAGATAATATATAAGCTTCTAATCACTACTTTAAGAACCTTGCTTTGAAAAATCAATCTATTTCACATCGTCTAAAATTGAGCCACGCGCCATCATTGTTAACGATCCACATTTGAGCCGCACTGCCATCTGATTTCTTTATTCATTATTAGGCTGCACTGAACATATTTGTGAAGACATCAAACGGGTATGGAAGTTACTAGACTTTACAAAACACAACGTCAGAACTACATCTTACTCCTAAGCTTATCATATTCCAATCGGACATAGTTATATGTAACACATTCTTGCAAACATCCTTCCGATTTTTGCGTACACAATTTCATATATCTCCTCTCCACCTGCATCAGTATTAACTATCCTTGTAACAGCGCTAACAAACATTACCCCTGAAGTGTACACAGTCTGTCCGAGTTCTGGGGCGACTGCTTCAATGAAAATAGAAAAATGTCAATGACGTTTTGATTTTCGTTTTTTTATTAAAAATACCCCTCGTTTGACTCAACGCAATGCTTACAAAGATTTGAAACTTGTCCAAAGCATTTACTGTTGTCATTATCTGTAATTGCATGTAAGACTGCGTTCGAACTTTCTTAAAGTCCTGTCTGATGTTGTGATGCCTTATTTTTATCGCTATCTTCAAATTTGAAAACACCCAATAGTCGGAGGGTATAAGATCTGGCGAATAAGCAAGATGTTTGAATAAAAAGATGAATTTCTTATCCAAAAAATGCGGACTTTCTTGGACTTGGGGCCAAGGCATTGTCATGCCGAAGGGGACAAGAGCCGTGTTCTCAACATTCAGGCCGCACATGACTAATCTTGACCAAAATAGGTTTAAGACATTTAAATAATATTCTTAGTTCACTGTTTGGCTTTCCAGCACAAAGCCTCTGTGAAAATATCGAAAAACACTATCAGCAATGACTTATTCGACTTTTCTGCATGCGAACTTTTGTTGTTTTTTTTTTCTTTTAGGGCTCAACCCTTCCATAGTTTGTAGTATCGTGGGTGTTTCTTATTGGAAGTACCATGTCTTGTCACTAGTCACAGTTTATTAAAAAAATTGGGTCAGTTTCAGCAGTTTCAGTCATGTCATTGCGTATCCATTTGGAAACCAAACGACGTTTGCTCGCTGCTCCACCACATTTTCCGACGAGCCTTAATACAGTACTGTTTCTATTGCGTTGTGACACACGACTTACTGCAAATGATGTGGCGAAATTAATAGCAGTAATAGTGAAAATTACAACATCGGTATAACAATATCATTCGCAAACAGAGATATCGGCAGTTTCTATTAAAAAGCAGTCGCACTAGAACTTGGACAGACTGTCTTTGCAGGGCAACAGATAAAAAGATCCTTAAACGCGGATTTTATGACCAAAACGGTTAGATTATATTGTTGAGGTGATTCCAATACTTTTACTTACTGTACTTCCAAAGATAGATATTCTCTTCTGTAGAAAAGGGTGAAGAAAAAAACATATATATTTCCAAATATATTGGGAAAAATATAAACATCACCATTTGAATTGGGAAACGTTCTAACAAAATAAAAAAACACAACTGTTAAAATTATGAAAAGATCTTGAAATTATTAAGAAAAGAAAACGTAAGTAGCAGGTAAAGAGCGAATTTTCAGCAATTCAATTCAATAATTCCTCAGCGATTCGCTTCAATATTTCACTTTTTCGTCTTTGCTATCACGAATTTCGTCCACGTACATTCCGGGATTTTTTGCAGCTGCGAATCTCGAATGTTGTTGGTATCATCTGAAGCCCTAGAAATGAAATTGCAGTAAACAGTTTGCATTTTCATGGGTTTCGATTTTGGGGTTTCCTACTTTATTAACTGGCTTCATCAAACGATGCAAATTTCTCCGCCGGCTATCGACGCGACGATATAAGCAGAGGCTGTGAGCGCGAATGTGCATTTGAAGAGGGCGTTGCCAGGCACGTGTATCTTATTTCACCTGCTTCAAAAAATAAAATACGCAAAATGGAGAGAAAGACAAAGCCTAAAAAGGTCCACATACAAAAAGATAAACGATAAAAAGTATGTTAAGAGGAAATGAAAGGTCTTGAATATTTTAGAGAAGAGGAAATATGAAAATATTCGATAGAGGAGAAGTATGGTGATTTTACACAAAGTATTTTGTAGCCTCAACATTATTTCTGTATAGTATCCTCTTCCATCAACATCCAGATCTGTGCGTTGATTTATTTGGCTTTCCATAAATTGATTGAAAATAAATGTTGAAAATGCTTAAAACAGTAAGAAAGAGAAGACGAAATATGATGTGTAAAGGAAATAAGAAAATATAAATTGTGGACGAATGGGGAAAATATTACAGTAAAATATAACATTCTGTAAAAATAAGGTGACCCCAATAATTACACTAGTGGTGCTACTGTGGACTTTTTTGTACTAATTAGTTATCTAATTTCTGTGGTCTGAGAACAAGCTTTTTGGTCTTCCCATCCTCTTGTCAGACGCTATCTGTCGACGCCCAAAGTATATTTTTTAATTTTGTTTTCAATTTTTCGGAGCCGAAATGATAAAACCAAAATATTAGTTTAATAATAATATAGAACAATAAAAGCTCGTCCTGTGTGGAAATTTATATTGAAAATTTTGGAGCTGCTTTTAAGAAAACATCTTTCAATTTAGGGTGTAAATGCGAAATTTGAAGCTCTTTTCAACAGAAATCCTTTGAATTTCGAAACATTTTATTAAATGTCATTGAAAACACATCTATATAAAAACAGAATACGGTTTAAAAACCGCTGAAAATAAACAAATTAAGGGTCTGAGATATATTTTTAAAAAAATTCATGTCAGTCAAAAAAAAACAACAACAAAAGAATATAGGGAAATGGATTTTATGTTATCTAAACAGTGCAATTGCCACTATCAGTACGAAAAGTTTGAAGAAAAAACTGATCTTCCGTCTGTGTGGTCTTCCGTCCGTGTGGTCTTCCGTCCGTGTGGTCTTCCGTCCGTGTGGTCTTCCGTCCGTGTGGTCTTCCGTCCGTGTGGTCTTCCGTCCGTGTGGTCTTTCGTCCGTCTGGTCTTTCGTCCGTCTGGTCTTTCGTCCGTCTGGTCTTTCGTCCGTCTGGTCTTTCGTCCGTCTGGTCTTTCGTCCGTCTGGTCTTTCGTCCGTCTGGTCTTCCGTCCGTCTGGTCTTCCGTCCGTCTGGTCTTCCGTCCGTCTGATCTTTGCTGCCTTTCAAGAAGCTGGATGAAACATTTTTTCTTCTTTCAATTTCTGATTTTTTGGGAAAATGCAATGTAGATATTTTTGGAATTTCCAGAGATCCTGCGTATCTATCAAAACTATAGATACCAATCAATTGCAGGGAGGTTTAATATTTTTTTGAATCGTATCGTGCTTTGAAAATTATTGCAATAGATTCCTGAAACAGAAAGATGCTGACAAAATGTGCCAAGAGAGTTTTTTTCTCGCGAGTGATAATTGGTTTTGAGTGCCATGTACATTATTGTAT
Organism: Teleogryllus occipitalis; assembly: GCA_011170035.1. Taxonomy (NCBI): domain Eukaryota; kingdom Metazoa; phylum Arthropoda; class Insecta; order Orthoptera; family Gryllidae; genus Teleogryllus; species Teleogryllus occipitalis. Next base: position 61,056 of record BLKR01003318.1, read on the forward strand.
TAATTAGCCGAACGTAAACGAAAAAAGTAAATAATATACAAAATTATTCATATATTGCTGAAAAGGGACATATGCTTTTTTTTTATAGTGATAATAATACGAGGTAAACTTGAAGGAAGATTATAGAAAGGAAATGGACATGTTACGGAATACTAAATTACATAAAGCTGCAATACTGCTGCATTACGTATGTTTGTAGATATTAATTTTTATTGGTAAACCTTGGGCAAATGCCATTAGTTAGGACGCTTTTGGGGGGAAATTATTACCTGTCGCCTGAAGGAAGCATGTCTGTCTGGATCTGGCAACACCGCCACCGTCGCTTTCTGCCTCTGTCATTTCTTACTTGGGAGCGGAGCTGGGCGGATTCGTTAGACGAGCAAAGAAGCCAAATTAAGGAAGTCGGGCGCCTCCCCTCCGCCGGCCGCTCCGTCCCCGCCACCACCCAGACTTCCACACCGCCCCCCGCCCGCCCGCTCGCTGGCGAAACCCGCGGGACGGGTCGTTACCGTCACTTGTCTGACGCGCGGTGCCAGCCAGCAGCCATCCCCGTTCATTTGTCATCCGCGTGACACTGGGCGAGTCGCTGCGCCGGCACGCCTCTCGCTGTCAGTGGCCCTGGGCTCGGAGCGGGCCCTCGACCTTACCCCTCGCTACGCCACGCACCGGCCGACTCCTCTGAAATCATCTGTTCGTTATCTCATGGACACAAGGTTAACTTGACTTCGTCACAACTCCAGCAAAGTAATTGAAGCCAACAGAAGGTAAGCTATTTTACGTCAGATTCTCAACCGCAACTTTTTCTTTAAAACGTCATTCCGCTTTAACAGTATACAAATCTACTCTTGAACCGATTACTTACGCATAGGATTAACTAACGCCTATGATTAACTTTTGCATGTCCTGTAGGGATTTCAGCTGCTCCAGCCACATTAAATAAGTTACAAATCTTTCAAAAGAAAATTTTAAGAATAACAGTAAATGCCCCCTGGTTTGTCAGCAATAAGTCACTTTACAACGATCTTACAATAGAACCGATTACTTCCTTTATTACGAAAATGACACATAACTCTTCAATAATTTAAAGTACAAGGAGCGGTCACTTACTAAATAGGAACTAATTATCATTTCTCCCGCCTAAGAAACAGACTCCCACTTCACAGTTCACTTCAATATTTCTCCGACATTAGATAAGGTAAGAACATTTTTTGCATTTACGTACCTTCCATCACACGAGTATTTTCCTTTTTAAACCATGTCATTGCTCTCTAACAAAATTTCTTTGCAATAACCTTGGTTGAAGGTATAACTTAATGAAATCACTATAGGGGAGGTGAAAAGAAGTTATCTCCTTTACACTTTGCTGATACGAAGTTGTTCGGTCAAACAAACCCTAGTTTGTGTTGTTTTGTAAATATAATATCTGTAAACTCAGTTTTAATTTATTATTTCAGTTTCATGAATCACCTTGAAATTTTTATTTCAATTATTTATTGAAGTCTTAAAATATGCTTCCCAGAAGACATCTTTGACTAAACATCACACTACGTATCAATCAGGCACAGCACGACTGACAAACGTCAACTTACTTAGAGTTTACAATTTGAGATTTCTTCTCGTTGAATTTAATGACACACGATTACTAAAGTAATCAACATCGGTAGATACAATAAATTAAGAAAACCCTGTATGATTGCATCTTTACTTAAAAAGCGTGTAAAGTCTGTATCTCGTACATAAAAATATAAACATATATTCTCTGGTTAAGAACAACAATTACGTCAGAGCTTAAAAAGAAATAGAGTAGGGATGTTTTCAACAATGTTTATAGAACGCAGTTCCGATGCTCCTTGCAGCAAGGGGCTCATGATCATCTTCGGAATCCGCTGCCCTTCCCGCGGAGGTTTCTGGGCTGCTCGACGCAGCGGCCGTAACCTCCCCATTAAAGTTTGATGGCAATGCGCTTCATTCAGCGAACGCCTCTGCAGTTCCCCTCTGCCTAGGGAGCCATGCGATAGGCCCGTTCCCTGACCTCTACCAGCAGGCACCCCTCACAAGGTCATAGTCAGCATTTGCTGCTACTAGCATCAATGCCTAATGCTACTGCAAGACACTGAACACCATAATTTCTATCAGTGTCAACGCCCTACTGCTAACACCACCACCACCACCACCACCAATAACAACAACACATGTCTCTTGCAGTAGAGAACAAAATCACATCAGTACTGTGAACACCATCATTACTACCTCTACCACATAGTTAATGCCACTAACACTAGTTCCATCATCATTACATCACTTCCACCAGCATTACTACCATCCACTTCATTGTCATTGCTCGGTTTTCAATATGAATAAATTCACAACTAAACCATAGAAAACGAACAAGAAGCACACACAATCTTGTATTTATTGTTCTTGATAGTACTCAAGAATCTCTTCAAAAACTATACCATGCGAGACTTTATTATAAAATGTCAAACAATAATATGTTATTAATATCATCATCATATTGTCTTATACAGGAGAATTCAGAAAAATAATTTCATTTTCAAAATGGAGATGGGAAGACATGTAGTACAGTTTACGGGCTCTCCACCACAGCTCGTCTCGGAATTCAAATAATTCTCATATACACAATCAAACGAAGTAATTAATAGAACGACTACCAATGATTACATACGTCTCAGTTATTGGTTTAAAAATTTATCTAATGATTAAGAACCTGCACTGTAATAAACTTGAACCTTAAAACACTGTCATTATAAAACGAGCTGCATAGTAGAATAGATTATACAATGGCAATAGAAAATAGTAAAAGAATCAGCACGTATTTCCTAATAAAACTGTCGCGTATCGTCGAAAATAAATGCCTTTTAGTAGCTGTATTAGTTTCTTAACGGTTATCTTATTCCATCTTACATTACATGTGCTGAGGTTCCTCTATGTACTCCGGTGTGCTTCGCATATTTCCCTCGCTCTCACTAACCTTGAGCGTATTGAGCACCCTTTTTAGCGGAGCTGCTCCGCTCTCATGTCCGAGATGCGGTTTGGGGCCACTTGGACCGCCACCAACCGTGTCACAGCTTTCGCCGCCCCTGACAGCATCGATCCCTCCTCCGCTGTGCTCGGTGCCCGCGCGAGCGCGCGCAATATTTATCCCGCGCTAGGTGGAGAGGCCGGCGCGGCGGAGCAGGGCATGGCAGGACGGGGAGGGCACAGGGTGAGAGAGACAAGAAAAGAGGTGGGGCTAATAGGTAAGGGGTGGGAAGAGAGAGAAAAGGGGAGAAAGAAAAGAGGAGAGAGAGAGGTGAGAAAGAGAAGGGGAAAAGTGAGAAAGGAGAGAGGGGAAAAGGAGGGAGAGAACGGGGGGGAGAGGGAAAAAAGAAGAGGCAGAGAGAGAATGGGAGAAGAGACAAAGGAAGGAGGAGAAAGGGTGTGAGCAGGAGGTGAGCAGGGGAGGAGAGGGAAATGGAACGAGAAGGAAAGGGGTGGAGAGGGAAAGGGGAGGAGAGGAAAATGGAAGGAGTGGGAAATGGGAGGAGAGGGAAATGGGAGGAGAGGGAAATGGGAGGAGAGGGAAATGGGAGGAGAGGGAAATGGAAGGAGAGGGAAATGGGAGGAGAGGAAAATGGAAGGAGTGGGAAATGGGAGGAGAGGGAAATGGGAGGAGATGGAAATGGGAAGAGATGGAAATGGGAAGAGATGGAAATGGGAAGAGATGGAAATGGGAAGAGAGGGAAAGGGGAGGAGAGGGAAAGGGGAGGAGAGGGAAAGGGGAAGAAAGGGAAAGGGGATGAGAGGGATAGGAAGTGAGATGGGGCAGAACGGGACGGGACAGGGAGGGCTCAAGGTAAGAGGTCGGGAAAGAGCAAAGAGCAAAAGGAGGAACAGAAGATGGGAGAGCTGGGGGCAGACAGTGACAGGACGGGGAGACAGCAGAGCCTGACGAAACGGACTCAGAGTAAGAGCGACAAGGTAAAAGGAGGGGAAAATAGGGAAGGGGAGGAGAGGGTGAGAAGGGAGGGGGTGGAGGGGTGCAACGTGGCTGGGGCATTTTCCGGGAAGAGCGAAAGGGGTAATTTCTATAAAACGCGGCCGGCGCGGCGTGGCTCGCGGCGGGCAGGTCGGTGGGCGGGCCGAGGCGACGCTGGCGCTCGTATTTCGCGTTGGCGCCACTGGCTGCCGATGGCTCCACCTGCGCCTTGTAACAGCCCGGCAAGCAGTGGGCCAAACTTGGCTCTGAATGGTACTAATTAAAATCGGTAGGGAAACAATGAAGCAGAAATGTTTTTTTATATTGACTTTGAAGTAGTGCTGAAAGGTAGATCTGTCAATATTTCGATATCGAATTAAATATAAAATACAACGATTTTCTGGTAAGTCTCAATTATTTGGTAAAACATTCCAAACTTAATCTTAACGAAGTGCCACAACCTCTGCGCTATATTTGGCGTTTTCTATTCTGAATAGTTTGTTATTATTAATGTGGTGTGCACGGCAAATGTAAAGTTTCAAAAGAAACACAATAATTGACCTGAACTTTTTCATGGGATTAGTATTGACATTCTGATATGTGATTAATACTACTAATACTTTGTGCATATGTAGAGTCTAGGCGTTATAATTTAATTTATCAGTTTAGAACAAAGCGAGGACTCACAGATACCGCACGTTGAGAAGAAAACCGTGTTATACCAAAATGTAATTTTGTTTGATCTGCTACTTCTTTAGTAATCTGTACTTAAACACTCTATCATAGAAAGAAGTTTACATTCAAATTTTTGACTGTGTGAAAGTCATTATGTTTATTTATTAAAAACTTATAATTATAGTGATGAAATGACATAAGTAGTAAATAAAACAAAAAATACTAGTGATTTTTCTCACAAAAAATTAAGGAAATAAGGTTCATTTTAAGAAACATCAATTTAATGAAAGGTTGATGAAGAAACGCAAAACGTTGGTACATGCGCTAATAATTGCATAGCAATATCATGCCACAACCTGGGGAACACTGATAAAGGAGGAGATCAGAAACGGACCCAGAATACATTGTCAAAAAATACATGAACGTGTTATATTTTTATCAACTATTGCTAAAGTACTTGTCAATACATTACTATAACTTTCTGCATGTTAATGTGAAATATCAGTTTGGGGAGGCAAGGGCATGAATATATTGTGAATATTTTCTGTTTGCAGCCCCTTTCGCACAGATTCAAATCAGGGACCGAAAAGGTATTGAATACCGGTAAAAAATACCGGTATAATACCGGTATTTTCCATACCTTTTTCAAATACCTTTATTCTTTTATACCGGTAAAATACCTCTATAGGACGTCTATACCGGTATGGACGTCCATAAAGGTTATACCGGTATTATACCGGTATTTTCAATGAAGAAATATAGCTTACCATCCATACATGTTGAAAAAATAGGTTACTTTAGTTAATAATATCTCACAAAATGTTTATTAATCAAATATCATTTCATAATTGTTATTTATTGTTTAAATTATTATTTTGTATATATATATATATATATATATATATATATATATATATGTATATATATAACAACTGTATTAAATTCTATTCTTATTATTGTAAATGTTTTGTGTTCCGGCGTTTACGTTTTGCATACGTTGTATGTATTGAAAACCTCCCTTAATTTAAACTTCGGAAAAGTTGAAATATGAAATAATAATTATTGATTCCATTGAAGAGAACCTTTTCTCAGTGTCCTTCATCGAGCTATCTCCCATCTGACCTGAGTGATAACCTAAGCCTGTCTTTGTATTTCGCACATGGAGAGGCTGTCAACGTATGCGCCGTGCCGTAGGCGTAGGACCGTTTCTTCCTTCCCCGACCCCTCCTTCGGCGAACTGAGGAAGCGTTGACACCTTGAGATAATCACGAACGCTCAGGCTTTCAGGCCCAGTTTTGTTATTGTTACAAAATGATTTCCTTTTACTTCATTTCATAATTAAATCTTAATTATACATTAACAAATAGGGCTAAAATAAAATGTTATTTTCCTAGTTTATATTAAGGGTTTAATACATTTTGACATTAACTGCAAATATTGAGAAAATTTGTAATAAAAGTAAATTATTATGTTATTATTATTATTATTATTATTATTATTATTATTATTATTATTATTATTACTATTATTATTAGCTATTAACATTGCATGTGGGCAAGGGTTCCCTTCTACGCGGGTAGCTTACATTGTAAAATGCATCTGGAGGAGCCCACTTCGAGAAGAGTGTTCCTTCCTTAATAATAAGAAATATATACTAACATTATTAATTAATAAAAAGAGTTTATTAATATTAAAATTTTTACTTTTTAATTAAAATTAACATTTAATTTAAATAAATTTATAAATTAACAAACAAAATAATAAATTAATTTACACAAATTTAATGCAAACATTTAAAATCTAATTAGTATTAATATTTTAAAATATTTATTAAAATTAATTAATATTATATAGTACTAATAATATTTTTTCTTAATGAAATTTCTTAAATAATACATGGATGTAAATTAAACATGCTTTAATCATTAATTTTGAATTAAACATAACGCTTCTGTTTCCTCGCTTAAGAATAGTTAATGTCTATTAGCATTCAATGTCAATTTTTAATATTGTTTTAGTTATAATTAATAATTATATATAATTAATATATAATTATAATTATTAATTATGGTGCAGAATAAGGAAACTGGGCCAACTGCAAAAATTATTTTCGGGAATGTTAGTGATACGATCAAATTTAAGCAAATAATCGTATTTAGTAATAAACACAGTCGTTCAAGAAGGAAGTTTGGTATGCGTGGGAAGACTCATTTATGGATAAGAAGACACGTTTCTCCATTTTTTATCGCTACTAGAAAGGACAAGATTTATACGGAGAAATTAGATAAATTTTCAACACTATCACGTGTCGCCAAGCTCTGCGCCCGGACGTGAGGTCCAAGGTCAGCGAACGAGCTCGTGTTGACGTCTGCGAAAGACCGTTGGCTGGTCCCTCCGTCTGACGACAGAATTCGACTTCCCAGTCAACGGCAAAACTCGACCTACCTAGAATATGTGTCGAAAATCCGCCACCCTCGGGACTCAAACCCTAGGACCTCCCGGTCAGAAACTCTGCCGTGTAAATAGTTGTTTCCTCTGAGCCATCTCAGCGGAAAAAATCACAATGAATTTCCCCCAAATACCTGTATGATTCTACTGAAATACCGGTATTTTCTTATGAAAATACCGGTATTTTGATGAGAGAATACCGGTATAATACCTTTAAATAGAGGTATTTTACCGGTATAGACGTCGGATAAAGGTAAAATACCTTTAAATAGAGGTATTTTACCGGTATAGACGTCGGATAAAGGTAAAATACCTCTAAAAATACCGGTATTTGACGTCTTATACCGGTATTTTTAAAGGTATTTTGAATAAAGGTATAGTAGAGGTAAAGGTATTTGTATACCGGTATAAATACCTTTACCGCTATTATTTCGGTATTCGGTCCCTGATTCAAATGGCCATGTTCTTTATTGTAGAATTAGTTCATCATTAACTGCGTTGTTTCGAATTTACAAACCGGGAGCGATAGCTCAGTGCATCAACTGATAGCATCAGTGCTTCTGACCGGGAGGTCCTAGGTTCGAGTCCTGACGGCGGCATATTTTCGACACTAGCTTTTCAGCTAGGTCGAATTCAGTCGCTGTCTGGAGGAAAATTCTAGCGCCCGGCTGCTCTGATCGGTAGTTTTCCGTGTTTCTCCGATTAACACCAGGCGAATGCCGGAGCAGTACCCTATCAAATGGGCCACGGACCGCGCGCGCTCTATCCTTCCTCTTCCTTTTATAAACAGCCGATAATCGTTTTTCAAATTTATTACTTCTCGTTCGACAATTATGTCTTTCGAGCGTTTTGAGATGCATAATCTTATGTGGTGCCTTAGGATACGGCCATCCTTAAGTCGCGGCTGGTTTCTAAACTGTGCGGAAGGGTTTTGAGATTTGTTCTGTGTTCAAAGGACGGTATACTGATGGAAAGGAACGAGGAAGAAGACAAGTTAAGGAAGTTTAAGTTTATATATCGGGAATCTTTATATATTTCGCGGTCTGTTATTATTTCTTCCTAGCTTGAATATTGCAGTACAGGGAGCCTTTGGTAGGTGGTTATAGAAATTTCTGGCAAGGTTTTTTAAGATTTTCTTGAATTCTTGTATGTCTAATTACCGTCGGATTTGATGGTTGGGGATGAACCGTGGCGCGTTGAGAGTTACTATAAGAAACTTAATGTGGAGAACACTAGGTCTGTTGGTAGCGCTTGATGCAGCACCACCCCATGTTGGACATGCATAAGTCATTGTTGGTACTGACTTAAAGATTAAAAATCTGCATTATAAACTCGGAGGAGTAGGGTGATTTATTACAGGTGATAAATAGGTTATTTTAATTTTGGTTTTGTCAATGACTGCATTAACATGGGGTTTCTAGGTGAGTCTTCTTTCGAAAAGTTCCCCGATGTATTTTATAGGGGAGGATGACCATGGGATTTTTGTTCCATGTATTATGATTCCTGGATGATTTTTGGGATATATTATTTAGTCCAATATATTTTATTTTACATATCTTCTAAAACTCTGAACAAAATTCCGGAACATTTTCGAATCTATTTCGTGGTCTTTCATTTTTTCATCAACTTCCGCAAAAAATGTAGAAGCATCGATCTGGTAAATAAATTTTTATTACATAGAAATGCTTCAAAATAAAATGTAGCAATCACCAATGTTAGGGAGCACGGTAACGAGATGGGAAAAGGGGGAGCAAGGGCAACACCTTTCGGAGAAGTTCGCAATAGAATACCAGTATGGTTAGTTTCTGAAGGAGCGGACTGCACTATCCGGAAGACACGGAAAAACGGTTTCATTAGTTATTCCATCTTTGTGGATTAGATACATTTGTGAGTATATGGTTGTTTTCCGTTATAAATGTGAATGAAAAACAGCAATAAAAGGTGGGTGATGTTTATTCAATTTATGTAGCAGCGAACAACTTGTAACCACGTTTCTATATATCTGTAAATCAATATAAAATTTAATAATATTGTACGAAAATTGTAATAATTTTGACTAATAAATAGTAGATTTTATATAAAGTACATTTTCTTTAGCAACAAATATTGCTATTCGGTTTCATAATTTTAAATACACATTGTAATTATTCATTTATTAACCTGAGTTTACTTTGTTTGCGTTGAACAAAAATTGATTGCACGAATATTCGTTATCTTCTGTTGTAATACAGTTGGCAACGTCCTTGTTCCATAACCCAATTTCCTCTCATAAATATTCCCCTTCGCTTTCGCGGGGCTTGCGAACTCAGCTACTAACTAAATTGCGATCACGAGCTTTGAGTCGACTCGGCGTACGCAAATCATGAACAGGCCTGGGGTGACCTTTGCATTAACTATTTCTCACGCTCCGTAGCTACTGCCTGTGCTACTATTTCCGCTTTCAACAACGTAGGAGTAAACTAGAGATTTTTCAGGATCGGTTTGTATTGAAAATTTAAAACGACACCGCTTTTTTGTGTGGATAAAGATTTTATAATAATAATAGTAATAATAATAAGTATTATTACAAATTTTCTTATTTCAAAATATTGCACTAAAACGAGGATTTCTATTTAAATTACTACAAAAATATTATTGGCTTAAAATGTAATTGGTCTGTAAATGCAATGGCTTAATATTTAAATTAGGACTAAAATATTTCATACACCATGTTTTACACGTTTTCATATTTTCAATATTTTTTGCGGACATCGACACTGCTCTGCCGCTGCACACCCTCGAGAACACCTGCACTCGACATTCAGTGTCGTCTGGAACGCCTTCAGAGGGTGCGAGGAAACACGCGAGGGCAGCAAATGCTCTAAAATTCAGTGCTGCCTCTGCGTCAGAAAGCCAAATCGCAAAACCTTTTTTTTTTTTTTTTTTTTTGTTATTTATGGTCGCATCAACAGCTAGGTCATTAGCGACCACTATTAGATTGAACTGTAGGGGAAACTGTAGGAATGGATAACACAGACACACACAAACATCCATGCCCGAGGCGGGATTCGAACCCGCGACCCTACGGTCCGGGTTCTACGACACTACTGCCTTAGCGATCTCGGCCACCGGGCCAAAAAACCTTCTTAGTCCAATATATTAACAATTGGCGAGGAAATATTTAATAACTTGAAACGGTTTGAAGAATACATGAAAAAGTAAGACACTGTTATAAGGGAATCTCTCACTGTACTGCTGGCGTTGGAGAGAACTTTCTGAGTAAGTTATAATTATAATATTTCAAAACACTAATGAAACTCATTTGCGTGTTTCTACAGTGATAGTTGCCTGTTCATGACCTTTACTCTCTCAAGTTTAAACCGACGCGACTGTACGAATCTTAAAAAGGGTAATGTGGTTTACTATAAGTATTGAATCTTCAATTCGATCGAATCTTACGTTCAAAATACTTCTCCAGGGTAAAACCACAATTACTCCATATTGTTTAAGAAGTGTTCTAAGCTATATTTTATTGCTTCTAATATCAACAATTTAAATACAGAGAAAAATACAAATTGTTGCTTCTTTTTTGCAAGTAGGCGTTACTATAAGTTGCATTCAAACATTTTTGAAAATGTTTATGGAAATAGTCACATTTCTGCATGTAATAATACCTTCATCCACGCAGGACGACGACAGTTGCTGTCTCCCAGACTGGAAACTGGTAGCTGTCTTCGTGTAAATATGGTGCCTTTGACATAGGAGGCGTGCAATCCTTTCGAATCTTGAGTTATCTCACTACAATGGCTGACCCTTGGTTTGTCTTTCCCTTCACGTATCAAATGCCATTTGCGTCTCGATTACGTTGCATTTCCCTTACACTATTTTCTGAATACGTGGCTAAAGGTGAGAAACTCGAGGCTTTGCTTTCCTTGAATTCATTAGTCATCATTCACTATCTTAGAATTTCGTTTTTAATTTATTTCCATTGACCCTAATGATTTCTGTGAACCCAATACATCGAAGTCTTACTAAAATTTTTGTGTTCATTTTGTTTTAATGCACACATCTAAAATAGATATTTTTTACCTTTGATCAATCTTTACCAATTTAATATTCAAATCATGTTATACACTGTTTTATTTGCAGAGAAGCCTGCAAATTCATATTTTTGTCTAAACTATGTCATTTCTTTGGCTTTCATATTATGCATCCATAATACCTTTATTTTTACTAGCACTGTCGTAGAAACAAATTGACAATTCGAAAGGTTGAAGTCTTTGGAAGAAATTAGATGTCACCTTGGTCCGAATTAGTTTAAAAGACAAAATATGTCAGCAATCTGTAAAACAACGAATGAGATACAATCACCGGATTTATTCCAAAAATTTAAAAAAATTATAAAACGTCGCAACAGCAACATATGTAAACGGTAAAATATCGAGAATGATTTTAATCTCTGTAGAATACAAAACTATGTTGCTCAAAATGCAAGAACATTATCGTAAATAGAAGCCTGCATTTTATTCCTTGGACCGACGAAATTATGTATACAAGACCTTTGGTTCAATTTTGGAAAAAAGTATTCATTATCAAAGACCGGAGAAGCAAATTTAGTGAATATCAAAAGCAATATTTGAATGACTATGAAGTCAAATATACCTCTATTTAAACATAGTGGCACTTCAAAGTCACGACCTAGAAGAAGAGGCATTGTCATGTAATAAGAATCTCTAATACCAAACATTTAAGTTGTAACGAAGCTCCAGATTTGATTGCCATGTCCCCCTCTCCGTCCAGCTCGTGATTTGAAGCGCCACTACGTTTAAATTGAGTGTAAAATGTTTGCAAAATAATATATATTTTTTGTAATTTCTTTGTAATTACCTCCGTATCCTATTATGTAACTTGACATGTTTTGTTACGAACACGTAGTTTTTGCTCGTTTCTCTCCCACTGTCTGGTCCAATCCCACCGGCCCCCGCAGGTTCGTTCGTGCCCTCTCCCCCCTCCGCCCCCCCGTTCGCTCCAAGTGGCGCGATTGCGTAAGTGGCGCGAAGCCGTAAAGCCGAAGGCAAAGGCGCCGGCGGTGGCGGCTGCGCCAGCCATTGTCTTAACGCCCTACATCCACTAAAGCGAGCGAACAGAGTGGGTGAAAAGTCACGACGCATGCGCTTAACTTGCTGCGCCGGCGAGGTGTTGCTGGGAGAGTGCGCGAGTGGTTGTCCATCTAAGCGGAGTCGTTGAGCCTCAGATGTTGGAGTGCCCCAGAGCAAGTACCGCCATAACGGTTAATGGTATCGTTTATATTCTTTGTGTTGGGCGGGTTTTGGAGGTCAGGAAGGTGAAGAGGCTCTATCCATTTGCGCTTCTCGTTGGTTGAGGATGAGTACGCAAGTTTTATTGACGTAACGCATTGTATATGACTTTTTTTTGAATACCAAGTAGGAAAGTACTAGGAAAGCCTTCCAATTTCAACCCACAAATTAGTAACATGGGCATATTTCCTAACAGTAGCTGTCTTTAAAATTTTAAAATTACGCCGTGTACAGAAATGATAAGAACACTAAAAATCAATTTTTAAAAGTGTATCTTAGTATATAGAAACTTTAGCACATCTGACAGTAGAAAGCGCTTTAAACATCCACTGGTCAACTATTTTTCAAGTGGCAATGCTTTGAAAAGTTCATACATGTCACAAGAACTCAGCTTACTAAATGAGAGATTCGTACAAGATTTACAAAATGATTTCTTAAATGTGTTATCGAGAACTGAGTTTTTAATAAAGAGATATCTGATATGAGGCTTAAAATATGCTCTTTATAATGTGAGATATTGAAATTAAGATACCCTAAAAATTTTCGGCAGCCAGAAATCTCAATTTCAAAATTCCTTATTCTAATTCTCTTATTTAGAACAAATTAATAATCTCATATTCGAAACCTAAATTAAATTTTAAACCTTATATCAAAAAACTCATAATTCAAATCTGATGCACTAGAAACACTGCTGAGTTTTTATTTAATGTAACGAGACATTCGCATGATGAGATTTTGAATTCTTCTCGTTAAGAAAGCGTACCATACCTCGGCATTTTCTTCATCTTTTGGGTCATTCTAAAACATCTTACCAATTTTACATATTTCAACAACACAACAATGCCCTCCATAAAATATTTGTATTTATTATTCAGTCGTCTTTTGCATTCCGAAATTACTACTTTGCTTTTATTGTGATGTCGTGAATGCGCAATTGAAATTCATTTCAACAGCTTTCATGATAGTCATTATTATTATTATTTTATTATATTATTATTATTATTATTATTATTATTATTATTATTATTATTATTATTATTATTATTATTATTATTATTTCCATTTCCATGGCGTTTGCTGGGTTTTCACATTAGGTTGAACGGACGATATGTTAATATGAATCATGCTCCTCTCCCTAGAACTTGCCTGCAAAGAGCCTAGTACTAATGACTTCGTCATTTTTGACACATGACTTTCTAATTTTACAATTTCCAAACGTTTTTTTTTGTGCTTAAAGAAATAGGATTAGTGGCTCAAATGACATGTAGATCTAAAAAAGTATTATTTACTTTTCAATGTTTCTTTACATCATGTATTAGATTCTTGCATTTACTGAACTTGTAATTATAGAATTGGTAATTGACATGGGATAGTGAGATGGCTATGTCAATAGATTGAAATACGTACTACTTCTTGTCTGTCAGACTGATGCCAGATGTATTGGCTGGGATAGTGACGTAAGGCTCAATTTCACTATTCCAATAGAATTTGAGATCACTGTTTTCCAGGACTGGAGGTGGTTCATACTTGTAGAAAGGCAATATTGATGCCAATCCTCCTGATAAATTTAGATGGAAGATTTTTGATGAATATTTAATTAATAATAATAATAATAATAATAATAATAATAATAATAATAATAATAATAATAACTAATATTATTGATAATAGTATTACAGTTATTACTTATTATTATTATTATTATTATTATTATTATTATTATTATTCGCAGAACTGCATCCCCCTTTGTCCTGTACATCTTACTCCAACCCCGTATTGAGGGGGAAATTAAATCAACACTGCCACCGTCGCCGGGCGCAACGCTCCTATCCACAGCCGCTGCAGACGTCCCCGCGCGCCCCGTCGACGGGACGACGGCTGCAGCCCGCGCGACACGGCCTGGCGCGCGCCGCCGATTCGCAATTCAGATTCCGGCGCTCTTTACGTAGTCGGGTCGGGTCCTCGCTCGCTCGCGCGCCCGCGAAACAGAAGAAATAAAATACAAAAACGGGGAGCAAAGGAAACGAAGAATTCTCTTAAAGCGAGGCCAAGGGAGGCAGGCCGCAGAGTCCTGACGGGGCCGCGGCGCTGAGCGATGTCTCGACGACGGCTGCGTCGACGTGTGCGACAGCGCGGCGCGGCGCGGGACAGAGACGAGTGGATGGGACAAACGGAGCAGTATGAGGTAGAGAGGAGCGGCGTGAGGCAGCGCAGCGTAGCGTAGAGTAGAGCGGCGTGGCGAGAGACAGAGCGGAGCCGTGTGGAGCAGAGCGGAGCCGCGCGGAGGAGAGTGGGACGAGGAGGGACAGAGCGGAGTAGGATGGGACAGAGAGGAGCGGCGGAGCAGTGAGGATTAAAGCGGGACCGTGTGGAGGAGAATGGAGCTGAGTGAGGTTGAGCTGAGTGAGGTAGAGCGGAGTGGTGTGGAGCGAAGTGGTATAGAGCGGAGTGGTGTAGAGCGGAGAGTTGTGGAGCGGAGTGATGTGGAGCGGAGAGGTGTGGAGCGGAGAGGTGGGGAGCGAAGTGGTTTGGAGCGGAACGGGGTGGAGCGGTGTGGTGTTGAAAGGAGCGATGTTGAAGGGAGCGGTGTGGAGCGGTGCGGTGTAGAGTGGAGCGGTGTGGGGCGGAGCGGCATGGATCGGAGATGCGTAGGGCAGATCCGAGCGGCATGGGGCAGAGTGGAGCCGTGAGGATCAGAGCGGAATCGCGTGGAGCAGAATTGAGCGGGGTGGGGCAGAGTGGAGCGGTGTAGTTCGGAGCAGTGCGGCGTAGGGTAGATTGGAGGGGTATGGAGCGGAGCAGAGCAGTGCGGATCAGGTGAGTGGAGCCGCGGTAGACAGAGCGGCTCGAGCACGGCGTGGATCAAAATGGAGCAGCTTCGGACAAACGGAGCGACGTAGGGCACAGCAACGCACCGTAAGGCAGACCGGAGAGGCGCGGGGCAGAGCGGCGGTGCCCGAGGGAAGAGCGTCGTGACGTGCGACCATGCGAAGCGCGTGGGGAAGGGTCGCAAGTGGGGTAGAGCGGCATGGCGTGGGGCAGAGCGGATCAGCGTGGAGAAGAGCGACGCGGCATGAGGTAGAGCGACGCGGGTTGGTGCAGAGAGGAGCGGCGTGGGGCAGAGCGGCACTTCAGACAGAGCAGAGCGCAATAGAGCAGTGCGGAATGATGTGGGGCTGAGCGACGCAGCCTGAGGCAGAGGAAGGGGATGTGAGGTAGAGCACCGTGATATGAGGAGGGACGGAGCGGCATCCTAACTCCAAAATGCGTCCTCTCAACTGTCTTCCCTCCATTCATACTCGACGTGCTCTGCGTGGTGAAAGCTTTGCAACGAAGAACGCGTGACAACCACATTGTGGGTTCGAATTCCGCATAAGACATGGCTGTTGTGGCTTGATGTGCATTCCTACCATACCGTGTATCACTATTCAACCTAAATCCTCGATTTAATTCGTTTCCCATATTGGTAAGTGCTGTGTGTGGAGAATAAGAGTGGATGCGAGACGTACGTGCTTACAGGCTTCAGCTTCATCGCCATCTCGCTCTGGCTCTCTTCCTCTAATAAAGGAATAAGAGCACAGAACTCACGAGCAACGCGTGTTTAATAACTAGGCGTCTCATAATAAATCTTACAAACTTGTAGGTCGTGCAGGAGGAATAAAAAATTATCAGTTACGCCAGTTAACCTATAGTGGGGCATTGCATACAAATTAATTACAGGTGTGTATTTGCTTACGATTTTTAAACAGTCATTTACGCACAGATATTTAACATGTTGTAGCTCTATTCCTGCATCAAAATGTAACCTTATGTACACCTGTGCATAATACGAGTATTTTTGCCTAACAATTAGGGGGATATGTAATACGTGCAACTTCTTTATATTAAGTTTCCGAGTACATGTTCATTGGAAAAAATATATTTACATTATAGCTTGTTATGGTCTTCGATACTGAACTAGACATTTACTGCGTAATTTACCAGGATCGAGAGGATTGTGATTACAAAGGACGTATGATAACAGTTCAGTGATGCAACATGTTATGTTTTGGAGGGAACTATGGGGGGGATATGAAAAGACATTGTAAAGTTAACATCTATTTAATTAGAAAATAAGTGAATTTGAATCAATAAAATTAGTTAAAAATAAAAACCTGTATGTACCACGGGCGTTAACTGATTCTGTTGATCTCGGGCCAAAGGTGCTCGGCCATTTTGTCATCGCTCTATCATTAAAATCTTTATAGCACCCTTGGTGCATAAATAACTATTTTTGCTCCATCTACACACCCAGACTTTTTTAACATTTATTCTTAACCATATTTCAAGGTCGTTCAATAACAGAGTAGGTGTCATGAGTTACATTGGCACAATGGGTGGGGATTCTGGAGAATGCCATGGTGGCTGCACTTGGAAGAAATAGTCTCAGCCGGGATGAGGAACGTTTGTAGAAACAGAAGGTGTAAGCAAATAAAAACAGAAATAAATCATAATAAATACGCGAAAGGATTCCAACTGACAAAACTTTGAATGTATGTTGTAATCTGTCAAATATTTTCTCATACGTGAGTAACCGCGTTTCATTTCATGGATTTTATTCAAGAGACCCAGTTTAACTTTTCCTGGAGAAGAGAGTTGTGCATGGATGGAACAATTGTACCTGGACTTGGAAAAGGTGCAAGCGACTGTGCATTCACTGCTGGGTAAAATTTTACGGAAATGATTTTGTCGCCGGCGGAAGAAATGAATTTGGATTGATTCATCGTATACGTATACGAACCGAATCCCATCCCACAGTACAGGATATACAAACCACGCACTGCGGTAACAGAAATGCATGAGTGGTATTCGAAAACTTCTTCCCGGGAAATAAAAGATTAGGGACCTTTGGTTCATGCAACCATGCAAAGACCCACAAAAAATCAACTGGTGTGGGTGGTAAATGTATTTATTAATTAGATCATTATAATAAATAACACAGAATATTAATTTTCTGAATCAATTTTTCTTGATTTAATTTCCAACTATTGTTTGAATCACCACTATGAAAAAAACAATATGACAACGAAGAAGTTTTATGTAATATTACACTGACATTAATAAGCCAAAAAATTGTATATAATACATGCGTTTAAATGTATATCTATAAACTGGTTTCATCAATGCAAACTTGAAAGCAGAGAATTCACTAATCCCATCACATTAATATTTTGATTATTCGCTGTTTAAAAAAAGAAATTTATAAATAAATATGTTTAACAAAAAAAATGTGTTCGACAATGATGAGTTGTAAAACCATGAATTACAACGAACTCTCCACCATCACAGTTGTGCATCCTACACACAACGTCTCCTGGAATATCGCCTTTCTATTTTCATTCTCGAAGAGAGTGAACAACTGGATAAGAATGAAGGGAGTTATTAGTGCTTTTAGAGATTAAAAAATTTGAAATTCGAGCAAAAATGTGAGAAAAACTAGCTTTGAACATAAATTTTCGCTTTCGATTCACAATAATAAAAGCTCAATAAATATAACTAGCCGACTCTTCACGTAAAATCTAACATATGAGTAAATATGGAACGAAAGTAAACCTTAAGTTCAAGCTTTAGCTTTGAGGGTTTCCGATTTATTTTTCACGCAAAAGGGCACATATTCAGTCTGTTTGCGCGCCTCCGCTGGGGATACATTTGAACGACGCAAGCGCGCCACGGCGACGCTGTCAGCCGCGTCAGGCGGTTTCTACTCGCGGGCGGAAACGGATGACTCAGGCGGGAATTGGAGCAGGGATTACCACCACACCGTCCCACGTCTCCTCCTTCGCCCCCACCCTCCCCGGCACTGACATTCTACCCCTCGTTACACTGCTCCCACCGCACCCTCCGCCTCCACATTCATCGCCCTCGCCACCGCTACGCCCCTTCAACCGCCGCGCCCCCTCAACACCCCGCCTCTTCAACGCCTTAACCGCCCCGCCCCTTCAACCGCCCCGCCTTCTCAACCGCCCTCCCCCAACAACCACGTCTCCTCAACCACGCCGCCCACTGAAACGCTCCACCCCTTCAACCACCCCGCTCTCTCAACCTCCCCGTCCCCTCAACCACCCGCCCAATCACAGTCCTTTACTGGGTTTGATTAATTGATTGATTTTTTCGTGTTTTCGGGCACGTCAACTGCTTCGGTCATTATTCCCGTTAGTGTAGTGCATGTTTTTTCCTCGGGAGATGGCGGTGATCTTCCCCCGCTGGATGGCGAGATCCGGCGCCGACCTACCGTCGGCTAGTGGGGTTTCCCCCCAACCTGGACTCTCCCACCAGCGGGGCACCGCCCCACTCGGGACAAGCTCCACACCTACGAAAAAATATGCCCTGCACTTACGGGACTAATGACCTCAGCAGTTGACGTGTCCGGAATCACTATTTATCAATCAATCGTCCCATCCCTACAACCCCCCTCAACTGCCCAATTTTTATCCAACAACTTTTCTCGACTGACTTTCTCGGTGACCCAACAATATGTTTCAAAACAATTTGTTTTGCTACCATTTACTTCAGTAAACCATAGATGGCCGTGATTTTTATGTGTTTGAAATTGAATTATAATGAGTAAGAGAGATTATGAGACTTTTTGTTATGAGAAGACTGCCATCTTTTGATGTGCATTAATGGAACTGTGCCCTGTGTTCTCAACCGTAAACTTCACTGATGTCCTTTTAATTACAATAATATATTCAAGAGAGAGAGAAATTCTATGAAGACGTTTTGTGACTTTATTTACGACACAAATATCTCTTATCATTAGAGAGAAAACTATATACTCTGAAAGTAAAAATGTGGTTGATTCTTTTAAATATTTTAGTCGAGATCAGAATTTGACAGAAAAGAATTACTGTGTGATTTTTGATCATCGATCACCTCGCTCCAAGCCGCCGCCTCGGCTGCTTCCCGCCGTTATTGACAATCTTTCACTCGCTGGACTTATTTATCATGCATCTCGTATTCTTTCTACCATTGGTGCATACTCATGAACTTGTCAATAGTAATTGCTACACATAATATTGTTCCACACATTCACTGTTCATTAATAATCACCAATCAGAACACGTCCATATCACGCTGTGGAAATAGTCACTTCTCACGCCCAAAGTTGCACCCTCCTACAACCACGTGGAACTTGCCTACTACTCATAAATATTATAAACGTGTCCAGTTGTATATAACAATGATTGACCTCACATCGCGCACGTGACTACATCCTTTTCTGACACCTCATATCTCAACAACAACACTTATTACATCATTTGCATCATCGCATTCACTACAACGACATTCATTCTTATAATTCCATGCCCTCTAATGTAACGCACCTCTCTCGCTCGCCATTTGAGCTCCTACTGACCTCCTAACTGAGTATAAAGGTAGAATAAATCGTTGGCTTGCGGGTGAGAGATGTTGGGTTGGGTTTTTGGGTCTTGGAAATACTCTAAACGGTAAAACTTTCCTAAATTCTTAAAATTTTCCAATTTGCTAGTTTGTGGAATATTTTAACTGTTAACATTTCCTAAAAGTAAATTGATTATATCCACATTTTTATTTATTTAACTTTATTTAAGAACCAAATAGTTTTACGACACTTTATCATATAATAATAATAATAATTGTTAATATTATGAAATATACGCAAAATCTTTTACTATTATCTCTCAATGCTTTCAGTTTCTCTTAGGCTCGAACTCTTGACTTGATGTGTCTTCGCTTGTATGCTGACGAGATTCCCTCCCTTTCTAGTTTTTCTAGGGGTAATTCAAAAATACGTACGCAATTTTAGCTTCTTCAAAACTTCCAGGAACCAATTAGCAGAACTTATTAACATTTCACTGATTTTTTTCTCCTTTTCTTTCTTTCCTTTCTATCTACCGTTCCATTCTTCCCGATTCTTTCCCGATTTCCTATCAAGCTCGTCCTGCCTCGCTTTCACTCCTGTAATCTATATGAGAGCCTCCATCCAAATTGCGTACGTATTTTTCATTGAATGACTTCCTTTATTATGTACTATTGTAATATAAATTCTGAAAGTGGTCAGGCGGAAAAGCAGGCTAAATGGCCTGAGCTTCGCCACCAATAAAAACATTTATTTATTTATTTATTTATTTATTTATTTATTTATTTATTTATTTATTTATTTATTTATTTATTTATTTATTTATTTATTTATTTATTTATTTATTTATTTATTTATTTATTTATTTATTTATTTATTTATTTATATTTATTTATTTATTTATTTATTTATTTATTTATTTATTTATTTATTTATTTATTTATTTATTTATTTATTTATTTATTTATTTATTTATTTATTTATTTATTTATTTATTTATTTATTTATTTATTTATTTATTTATTTATTTATTTATTTATTTATGTTTCGCGGGAGAGACCCGGTCTTGCCCCAACCGCTCGCGCCGTTCACCGTAACGGTTGCGCCAATTCTATTATTTTCTCTTTGTATTTGTTAAGAGACCATCGGGTCTCAATACGTTGATGCTGACAAAACATTCAGATATGAAATATACGGAAGATCATTGTATAAACTTGAAGGGACATCTTTAATTAGAATATATAAAGTAATGGTACTCCCTTTGAAGAGAGACAGACCGCTGAAAAGATGAAACTCGCAGTAACGAACATGTCTTAGATCTATCATAGCGGAGGAGAATAAGAGAAGTTTCAGTTATTACAATTTGGTTCGGTTTGGTTTGGTTTGTTTTTTCCGTGTTTCCGGCCGCGTCAACTGCTTTGGTCATGAGTCCCGTTAGGTAGTGCATGTTTTTTTTTCTCGGGAGATGCTGTGATCTTCCCCTGCCGGATGGTGAGAACCGGCGCCGAACTACCGTCGGCTAGTGGGGTTTCCCCCTAACCAGGACTCTCCCACCAGCGAGGCACCGCCCCAGCCTGGACAAGCTCTAAGTTTCGGACCGATCTCCCGGAATATTTGGTAGTTTAGTGCATGTTAGTGTAAGTGTGTGTGAAAGGGGAGATGATAGGACAAGGAAGAGGAAGGACAGATCGCGCGCGGTCCGTGGCCCGTTTGGTAGGGTACTGCTCCGGCATTCACCTGGTGTTAATCGCAGAAACCACGGAAAACTACCGATCAGAGCAGCCGGCTGCTAGAAGTCTCCTCCAGACAGCGACTGAATTTGACGTAGCTGAAAAGCTAGTGTCGAAAGGCCTGCCGCCGTCAGGACTCGAACCTAGGACCTCCCAGTCAGAGGCGCTGCAGTGACATCAGTTGAATCACTGAGCTACCGTACCCGGTTATTACAATCTGAAACATTGAAGTTTAAATGATTCAAGTTTGAGTAATGAAAGTTTTAATAATGAAAGTTGGAAGCTTCAATGTAGTAGTTTTCAAAAACTAATCAATTTTTTTTTCAATCTTCGCGAAATTTTACGATAAACCCTTTCCGTTATTTTCCGTATTTCTCCCTGAATCTCGTTTCCCGCGAAAAAAACAAAACAAATAAAGCCCGTCGGAGGCTTCGGTGTTTCACTTCAGCAATGACGCGTGGGTGCGTTTGTCTTCATTTCCCCTGCAGCTCGCCCAACGCGGCCTCCTACTTTATGGCGCGCGCCGCCAATGTCGGTGGATATGACGTGCGCGCGAGCGAGGGAGGGGCGGCAGTAACTCTCTGGAAACAATAGAGAGCGCGGGATTTATTCGCCAGCCTCCCGAGAGCGTTTCCGGTAAGCGATTCTGGAGGGATTACGCGCGGTGCGGGAGCGCGGTGGATAGGCCCGCGCCGGCGCTGCGGTTTTGGACGGACGCGCAGAATGTGGACGGTAATGCAGTGGAGGCTCGGTCATTTGACGCTGGGTGATTCGAATTATTGTGTGATGTTCTGAATTACTGCAGTATTGGAATTACATTTCATTATTCAATGCAATGTTTGACTAATAATTCTTGGAATTCTGGCTTAAAACAAGTCCAGGACTCTTTAAGCAGCAAACATTTGGTCAATTTTTCACGAAACTTTACAAATTTCGTAGCAATAAAATGTTCTGAAGAGTCTCGGTGACGGTGAACGATTCGAGTTACTGCGTGAGTATTCGAACTACTGCGATATTGGAATTTCATTTCTTTATTCAATATTTCAATTCAATGGTTGACTAATACTTGAAGTACTGACTTAAAACTATTCCAGTTATTTTTAGCAGCAAACTTTTGCCAACTTAGAGTGAAAATTTACAAATTTGATAGTAATAGTAATAATACTTTGTGTGAGTAATTTGACAGTGGACGATTCGAGTTATTGAGATGTTTTGATTGACTGCAGTATTTGTGTTTCATTGCCTCATTCAGTAATTCGGTGTAATAATTGACTACGAATCCTCGAAATACTGGCTTAAAACTAGTTCAGTATTCTATACCAACAAACATTTGGTAAATTTTCGAGCAACAATACTCAAATTTGATTAATAAAAGCAATAATAATTATTTTAGGCATTCTGTGGAAAGTTGATTGCCGAGTAGTTGGAGAGTTGCTCTTTGGGCGACAATAAGGAAAGTTGGTTTCATAGTCCTTGATTGACGTTCGGGATGGTTATCAAAGTATCGTGGTCACATCCACCTTACACAGCCACGTAACTAAGAACTGAACCATCGGGGCATTAAAAATATAGTCAAACAATTTGAGTTTTAAAAAATGTAATTAAAAAATTAATTTTTTAAATTTTTTTACCATTTATCTTTTGATATCTTCACCATTTTCTTCACCTCTCTATTTAGTCTTGCATATTCCTTTCTGGCATCCAGATTTTGGGTTGCCAACCATTTTTCATAGCTCCTTTTCTCCTTTATCTTCATTTCTACTTCAGAATTCCACCAATATTGCTTAGGTGGTTCATTTCTCTCCTCCCCTAAAGGCTGCTTCATGTATTGCTGATTTTAACCATTCATATAAGTCTTTACTTGTGCCATCTGGAACTTATTTTAAATTTTTTTATCGAAGATTAAAAAGGTTTGGTCACGTGAAAAAGACCGGTTATGAGAGTTGGCCCAGAAATATATCTGAGTGGCTCCCCTTAGACAGAAGAAAAAGAGGTAGACCCAGAGAAGAATGGCAAAAGCGAGTTATGAAGGATATGCAGGAAAGAGGCCTTGAAGACGATTGGAATGATAGAGAGGCATGGAGATTGGGATGCGAGAGACGGCCGCAGGAGCTGTAGACAACTCGCAAGAAGAAGAAGAATATTTTTATAAAATTGTTTTCTGTAGACGTCACAGCTGTAAGAGACATATCTTTGCAGTTTTGTTACAAATTTAAATAATATTATCACTGATTATTTGATTTAAGTATTCCATTTCCAACTTCGTACAGACCTATTGACATTTTATTTTTGAATCGATCCTGTTCTATGAACTTTTAATAAACGCAAGTAACTCTTTAAAAGTTTTTATTACAAGAAAATCGGTACATAAATAATCAGATAAGGTCCACATTAAATTCCAATGAACTACAATATTGAGAATGAAGAGAAGGTTTCAGTTTAAACTATCACTATTCCAGTATGCCCTTTTAAATGGAATATTTAATAAATATTGTAGAATAAGTGAAACACTATCTTTAAAATCCGTTTAAAATTCGCAGGGTCGTATGTGCGGCGATATTAGCTGCAAAATTTCAACACTGGAGAAAATTCTGTTTACATTTAAGATAAGTAATGTTCACAGACTGAGAGGTATTTCCAGAAAAAACCTTATTGGTCAAAAGGACACCCAAACGTGATTTGAATACAATACATTCAAACAAATATATGTATATATATATATATATATATATATATATATATATATATATATATATATATTGTAACCCGTCGGCGGTGGGTCGGGGGTTTGCATGCTCAATAATACACAGATGGGCATTTCAAGATAATATTTACTTATTCTAAAATATGATTATGATGATGATGATTGGCATAACAATGATTTTTACAAATGAATTTACATGTTTTTTTTTGTACATCGGCGGCCTCTTATTTACTTTAAAATGAAATTTGATACAAAAATTGAACACAAGTACTTGGCCGCTACCCTCGTGCCTGATTTACCGGCACATCCGCTACAGCTCCGAATATCTAAAGTTCGTCCGCACTTACGCGGGAAACAAGGGCTGAGCGTCACCTGGCTGCACAAAACTACTTATCTGGTACTCTTCTGAGGCGTGATGTCAGCAGTGGTGAGTGATGCATTCCCGGGCTGGAGTCGGGCGGCTGTGGCGCGTACTCAGGCGGAAGCCACCAACAACACGCTCCCTCTGGACCCAATGCTGCGCTGGCGTCGTCCACATTTCATGACACGCGACCCAGGTCACAACGTCTCGTTGCCGATCGTAAACAATGGTGATTCCGCGCTCGGCTTGCGGTCTCCGGAGAGGAAGTTCCTTCCGGTAGCGAGTCTAATGAATTTCACCGATGATGTGACATTGCGCAGAGCAAAAATCTCGTATGAAGCGCCAAGTCAAATAGCGCACGTTTTGAGAGTAATCATTTCAGCTCACGTGACTAATTAAGTTTATGCGGCGCGCGGTAGAGCAAGTGTCTCCCACCGATCTCTAGACACAAGTCTCTCTCACCGATCTCTAGATACCAGTCTCCCTCACCGATCTCTAGATACCAGTGAGTTTTGGGCGGCGCGCTACCACGAACGAAGGCACCTCTTCCCTCTCCACGGACCGGGGGCCTGTCTTCGATTCGCTCGCCCTTCGCTAAAGAGGCGGCACTTGAGCCAATGGCTCGCGAGCTCGCATCGACAATGTGCGGCATTGTATGCTCGAAAGTAGGTCTCGCGAGTCCACAGGTGACCACGTGCGCATAACGAAAGGGTGGTATATTGGCGCGGCACGTCCGAAGACGGTGACACATGTTTCCCCGCCTTCGCGCCTCGGTCACGGCGTTTTACTCCTTTCTTTTCGGGTGCCGGCGACGGTTAGCCCAGGCCGTTCTTTGATTGACGTTATTGCTTTATTGCCCTGCCTGGTGCCTCTCTCCTGGGTGAACACTTGAGCAAAACGAATTTTGATGCTCTTTTAAGCAGCACGTCTGTGGATCGGACTCAAAGGGCATACCCAGCGAGCGCGGGACTCGACGCGGCACGCGCCGGTGCGTCTCGGTAGCACAATGCTTTTGACGGTCATAAATATGTCTCCGAGTTCGGCTGAGGGGGTGATGACGAGGGGTTGGCAGAGACCGGTGGTAGGGCTTGGCCTCGATAATTGTCGTTTAGTGTGGAGAGGCTATAGAGTCCGCGGCACCCAGGGACGGTCATAAAACCTTTTGAACGGCGCGGCCACGCACCTAAGCGGGTGGGGCGGCGGTCGGCATACTATGACCAGTATTTTATTTTATTATATTATTATTTCGGAGGACGTACCGTTACAATATATATATATATATATATATATATATATATATATATATATATATATATATATATATATATACATATATATATATATATACTAAAGATATTATATTACAAATATAATTAATAAATCACTCTTTACCGGTATTAGAGAACCCCAAAATTTGCTTCTGAATAAGTATATTGACACTTTTACAGCAACATATTTTTTTCTATACAAAGCATATGTGAAAGAAATCAAATGTACAAGTATTAAGGCGTCTTACTGAATGACATATCTTCAGAATTTAAGTTCAACAGTTTTCTTTTAATAAAAAATAGATAAATTTGTAATATTAATATTAATATTGTTATTTTATAAGGGTAATTTAATTTGATTTGTTTTATTTATTAAAAAACAGCAAAAACTGTATATGATTTATGGTGAAGAAAGTTATCTGCCCTGGTTTTATTGAGTGCGTTAACCCCTTCACAACATTTCAATCATAAACAATTGAAAAATGAATAAAAGTTTAAAAGAACAAAGATAATAAATAATAATACAATTTTTAAAAAGCGCGAGGTTAGCAACATTTAAAAGACTAGACATTTTCGTTCTTGAGTTTTAGAAAACCTATTTGCGTCGATAAACGAACTCTAGATTTGAATTTTCTGCATTGCTAAGAAAATAGTAACCCATCACCAGCTCTGCTCCTACCACTTAAAGTAAAAGGAGAGTTCAACAAAACATGCGCATAGTAAAGCTACATTTATGTCCAGAAGCAAAACAAGGGGCCATCTCAACACTTGCTCAATGCATCAGGGAATCAAGTTTTTGTCCAGCTCCACTGATCCATTGAGCACATGGTGATATGGCTCCTTGTTTTACTTCTAGACATAAATGGAACTTCATGTAGTTTTCCTTCTGGACATAAATGAATCGCTAACCGCAGAAAGGCAACTAGTCCACATTTCCAATTTTACGAAGATACAAAAAAACTCATAAAAATAGTTTTATACAACTTTATTGCTTACAATTTTTTCTTTTCAAATAATAAATATACTTATTTAATCCTATGAATAAAAGTATTTTATGACCGAACATTATGGATAGGGGATTTAATTTTTGGATTTGTACATGTTTCCTTTTTTGCAGTGAATGGATTTCCAAATGATTTCTTCCGTTACTTTTCATTTAAAATATAATGTTGTATAAAAATTATTTTATTTTAATAAACAGTTTTTATTAAACGTTTTAGAAAAACATTTTGAAATTTGGATTGTGTAAATGCTCAGTAATCATCTTCACCTTTATGAGATGCCATTGTTATGGGCCATAATGTGATTGAATGCCAAAACAGCGTCATGTTCTCAGGGATTAATAGACATTCTTTGAAGGTAGGTCAAAAGGTTTTACTGAAATTATCAGCCTAAATGTGTCTAGCAACAAACCACCAAAATGCAAGTTGCTCTGAACATTATGCAGAGTTTCAACTGAGACGTTAAATTCACAGAATTTTTAAAGAGTGGTAGACCGTTTTAGGTGTCTATGAATTCCTTTACTATAGGAATCATCGTTAAGACAGGTTTTCTTGTAGAACTTGGACTACCATGAACTGTAATTAACTCAATAATTTGCCTTCACCTCAACAATAGAAAAATTTTTATGAATGTTTTATTATGTTAACAAATTCATCCACTGTATAGTATCTTTCTTTCTTTCTGTTTCCTTCTAATTATCCGGAAATCTCTATCATTTGGCAACAACGAATGATCTCTAACTGGAAAACGAACCAAGTCATTGAATATTACTGCTTAAAGGGATCTTTCATGGACAGTCTAGTTTCAATCTGCAGTAAAGGGAGAATTGAAGGCGTTGATAAACCTGTGCTATTGTGCGGCCATGTTTTCTTTCTGCATTAGATGATGCATTGATTCGCTCACAACACTTCCCCACTTAAGAACAATTCTAAAAAGTTGTACTAGTTGCCTTTCTGCAGTTAGCGGTTTTAAATGTAACATAAATGATATGGAGTCATTGACCCGAGAGCTGTATATTACTTGTTAGCACATCGGCGGCCAAAATTGATTCAAATTTGGCGCCGTACTCCGAAACCTACCATTATAACAATTCCTTTCCGCTAATTAACAGCAAAGAGCATGCATTTTTAAACGTCCCGCGTCCGACATTTTTTTCTCCAAAAACGGCGCGTTTGCTTCCAGAGAGAACAAAAACATCTTTCACGGGAAACTCTTTGGAAGGAGAAAAACAGTTGAAGAGTTAAACTGTTTTTGCAGGAGCCCCGTAGGTCGCGCCAGGTACCGGAGACACTGTGGAGTATCATTATTTAAAATATTTAAAGTCCTCCAAATGAAGGCGCGATAGAATAGAATTATTTAAAAGGATAGTGGCCGAATACAGTTTCGCAGTTACTCGACTCGCCTCGCACAATTAAACACCGTTAAGATGCACGTATATATGCTACCGACTATTAATTTAATTATGTAGGGTTGGTATTGCACCTCAGCTGAGAAGTTTTAGCGCGCAAACACATTCTCATTGTCGAGATTTCGAAGAAATACAACGACTTTATGATTGTATTGATGAGGGTATTGTTGAAGAATCTTGCAGTCGTGTGTATACACAAAAGATCGCCTCGTCAGTAAAAAAGCGAGGTAATTCACATCTGGGCGGCATTGAAGAAATTAAATTTGATTAGTGGTAGCAGTGGGTGTTTTGAGCGCGTAAGAGGTGATATCAAACTGAAATGGTATGTTGCATGAATTATAACAGAAAACAATCTTCTGTTCGCCTAAGGAAACATTGACAACAAGGTAAAAGTGACAGGCTTCTTCCATCAGCAATATTTATCTTGCTGAGATAAACTAATAGTTCTCGAAAAAAATGTTTTTCAGCATTTTCTCTAGTAGCAATCTAGGAAGTGGGTAGCCACGCTTTGCCAGCAACCCCATCCATCATTCTATTGCTCTCCCAAACAGTTTTACTGAAGCTATCTTGCAGTGTTAACAACTTGTTACAGGCATATTCGTAAGCCAGTTACAGGCAGTTGCCTGTAACAACTTGTTACAGGCAGTACTCTTTGGTTATACTCTTTGGTTTTTAAAAGCATTCAATACAATTGTAAACTAACTAATATATTATGTATCATTGTTTTGTTAAAATAAATATTAATTTTTTTATGATAGTCTAAATTTGTGTATAGTATAGTCTCTAATTGTGAAGAAACATACTGCATAAAAGATTTTACTTTTAACTTAAATTTGTGTACCGGCTTTATTTGTTTAATGTCATCTGGTAATTCCTTATAAAGTGACGTGCATGTCTTGTGTGTGGATTTCTTGCAGTGAACTGTTGATATTGACACTTGAACGTGATTTCTACGTGTGTTGTAATTATAAATATCAGTATTGCATTAAAATATGTTCCCACCGTTAAGTAAGTCAGTTTTGACTAAAAATTCAGTTTCGCAAATAAATTGGCAAATTCGTAAATACATACGCATCGAAGGAAAATAGAATCCACCCTACTTCAAGTTTAAAACATTCCCTTTTTTGATTTATTTATTTTTAACTGTCTATCAATCTTATTATTTTCAAATTATCCCATTCAATTTAAAGACAGTTGTATAATTGTTTTTTATTTGCACTTCTACCATTTCTCTTGTTTCGTACAGCATTGCGAACTTTTTACATCACTGCCAAGTACTGATAATTAAACTTTTTGTTTTTACATTACAATTACCTACATAATAATTATTCCAAAATTCGAAATTTAAAAATAATCTTGGTGTGTGAAAATAAAATTGGAACGATTACTATTTGTAATATAAAAACAAAACGTTGAATTTTCAGTACTTGTTAATGATGTATAAAGTTTTTCGAACGTTGTGCAAAACAAGAACGAGACAATTGCAAATAAAAAAGAATTATATAACTGCCTTAAAATCGAATGGGATAATTTGAAAGTAATTAAAACATTCCCATTGTCACATTAAACCAAGAAAGAATTAACTCACCTTCCACCCTCGCACCCCACAACTCTGAACGCAACCTTACCAAGCGCAAGATAACGAGGTGCAAATGCAATGCGTTATCTCACGTGCCGCCTCGTATTTCACGCACCGCCCGCAAGCGCCTTCCGCGGCGTCGCGCGCGTCCGCACGACCACGGCCAGTGCGCATGCGCGGCGCATTTCCGCGCCACGCACCGCGTGGGAAGCCCCCGGTGGCGCGCGCATCTCGAATTAAAATTATTCATTACGCGTATCAATTACGCGTTAATTACGGGGGAGTTGGCGAATCAGCCATGCGCCGAGAGCGGCGGCGCCGGACCAGCGGCGCGTCCGCCCGAAAGGGGTCGCTGCCGGAAACAGAGCGAGAGGAAAAGGGCGACTGCGGAACAGAGGAACTGGCCCGGGCGAGAGGTAGCTGCAAACTAAAATGGTGGCGTACGTTCTTGTTCGCTGAGAATGCTTTTTGTAAATTGATAATAACATTATAATACACTAGCAGAACCCATACGATTTCCTCGCCCAAAAGGAAAAACAAAAGAAAATTTACAACATGACAATTCAATACCACTAAATGGTAGTTGATCTTGAAATATTAATAATAATAATAATAATAATAATAATAATAATAATAATAATAATAATAATAATAATAA
This sequence comes from Teleogryllus occipitalis, assembly GCA_011170035.1. NCBI lineage: Eukaryota > Metazoa > Arthropoda > Insecta > Orthoptera > Gryllidae > Teleogryllus > Teleogryllus occipitalis. Next base: position 91,543 of record BLKR01003318.1, read on the forward strand.
TATATTTACTGCTTTGGGAAAGATTCCGGTGGCAGCTCTCCGTAAATATATTTAAGAATACATTTAAGTTCAAGTTTACATTTAAAACACATGCATTTATAACACATTTATACACAAATTATGACTAATACTAAATAAATACAAAATTAGAGCCTTAGCTAGAATGAATAAAAAATTATTATTAATATTAGTAACTTATTGTTTTTAATTTATTTTTAAATTTTCCCACACTTTGTGGTAAAGTCACTAGCAGTTCTGCAGGTAATTCGTTCCAGCTATTAATTGTCTGGTTAACGAAAGAAAAATTTGCCAATATCAGTTCATTTGCCTTCTCCCCATAATTTTGCAATTGTGGTCCTGGCGACTAGTGAATGATTTTAAGAGTCGCTTCTGAATATCCTTCCAAGCAGGTTCATCTTTGTAAGCTCTGAATAAAGTCTAGATCTTTCCCGACGTTTCTGCATAAAGCTTTCTGCATTTAAATCAACATAAATAACAAATGACATACTATTGTTCATTGCATTAATTTTAAGAAGAATTTTAGTGTTGTTCTAAACGATAACCTTTATTGTTTTAAATACATCGTTATTATGATTTTATCAGTAAAATGAAACAAAGGAGCTCCCACTGTTCGTAAATGTTAATATCTTGATTTTTATGGATCTGTGACGCATCTTCTTACTGTCCACCCCTTCATATTGTCAAGAGAAATGTGCCAATTCGGGTCTAAGAATGTGCAAGGAAATATCAAATTTTCAATTGATCAAGTCTTTTTTCATGCAACCCGAAAAGAGTGTTCCAAGTAAACAGCAATGTTATCGTCCAACAACGATGTTGTAGGTTCTTGCGTTGTAGTCGAATATCTCGACGAGGTTTCCACAGCCGTTGCAGTCATCACACACCGGTACAGTCGTGGTCTCTCCAACGCTGGAGTAAGTACTCGAACTTCCTTTCATCTGACTGAATCACTTTCTATTCATAGTGCCATAGAGGATTCGTCTGTAAGGGGTCCGATTCGAGGGGCTAGACCGGTAGCGGTAGCTCAGTGCATCAACTGATGTCACTGCAGCGCCTCTAACCGGGAGGTCCTAGGTTCGAGTCCTGACGGCGGCAGGATTTTCGACTGTAGCTTTACAGCTAGATCGAATTCAGCTGCTTTCTGGAGGAGAATTCTAGCGGCCGGCTGCTCTGATCGGTAGTTTTCCGTGGTTTCTCCGATCAACACCAGGCGAATGCCGGAGTAGTACCCTACCAAACGGGCCACGGACCGCGCGTGATCTGTCCTTCCTCTTCCTTGTCCTATCCTCTCCCCTTGCACACACACTTACACTAACATGCACTACACTACCACATATTCCGGGAGACAGGCCGGGAGCTTAAAGCTTGTCCCGGCTGGGGCGGTGCCCCGCTGGTGGGAGAGTCCTGGTTAGGGGGAAACCCCACTAGCCAACGGTAGGTCGGCGCCGGATCTCGCCATCCAGCGGGGGATGTTCACCGCCATCTCCCGAGAAAAAAACATGCACTACACTAACGGGACTAATGACCGAAGCAGTTGACGCGCCCGGAAACACGAAAAAATCAATGAAAATCAATCGAGGGGCTAGAAGACCTTTATAAAATGCCTATGCTTTCAGGAGCTCGCTTTCCTTATACCTTCTTTAATTTAATAGGTAATTATTACAGACAAATTAGAAAACTTGTGGCTAGGCCGAAGGCTTTTAAGCCATTACAACACCTACATTCTACCGCGCTTTAACCTTTCGAATTCTGGTATTCACCCCAAATGGTCTCTCCTTCGCATCAAAGCCGCGGAAGAGAGACCATAAGGTACGGCTGAGGAAAAAACCCCTGAAGGGGGAAAAACCTGCCGTCAGAAGCCGAGTACACGCTAATCTATCCGGTTTTTAAACCATTTATTTATTTGGCGCGGACGTCAGGCATTCTCCTTCCAGTGTTTGGCCTTCTCCGCACCTGAAAACAAACAGCACCACAGAAAATCGTCCGCACCAACGCCTCTGCCCTAACATTCCGATTCCTACTTCCCTTCGCTTCCTAATGTGTTTTATTTTAACCGTTTCCTTTTATTTTATTTTAATTTAATTTAATTTTAATTTATTTAACTTATTTTAATTAATTTAATTTTAATTTATTTTAAGTTAATTTATTTATTTTTTATTGACTTATTTATCTACTTATACTTAACAATTGACTACAACTTATAACTTTTATTTTGTACTGTTTACTAACCTAACATAACGTACTGACTAACTTAATTATTGTTAGTTTATTGATTTATTATTTATTTCTCTCCAGTCTAGGCTCTGCTCGTACTAACCAGTGCTGTTTTCCCACTCCCTAATTTCAGTTTCTCCAATGGTCCGAACCTTTCCTAGAAATGTTCCTAATTCTTTCATAAAGTTAGATCTTTTATCACCTAGAATGTTTTGGGCGAGCGTTACGTTCCTATGTTGGAAGTAGTAATTTCCCATTCCCATCCATTTTCCTCTCCACGTTTCGGTCGCATTGCAAATTAAAAGGATGTGGATCCAGTCTTCCCTATCACCGCAAAGCACACAGATGCCATTACCATTCGAGTCCTTTAATCTACGTTGCATCCACCCGCCGACCCTGAACCAAGCGTATCCCCCTCTTGCGTCCTTTCGCAGTGTGTTTACGTAACGTTCGCAACCCCATAACGGACTCGCGTGAATTTGCGCAACTAGCGAACGTTTTTCGGCCGTTGCTGCCAGGATCTCTTTGCTGCCAGGATCCTTTTAATATCCGCAAGTCTACCCGAAATTAGCCGTTCTATCTCACGTGTTCCCCTATCTCCCACCATCTCCGGAGAAACGTCTCCCAGACCTGCACGTTCCAGTAGCAGTTTAATTTTATACGACCAGTGGCGTTGGTTGCTTCCCTGTAACTGCACTCGAAAACATCTATGTATAAGTGTGTCAGACTGTTCACCTGCTAATTTAATCCAAAGATTAATGGGTTTCATTTTAAAATCTTTCCAAATTCCTACACTACCGACCTCTCTTAGGACTCCGGCATTTGCTGCGAATCTGGAGACTCCGAGAATTAATTTGAAATAATCTGTTTCGACGCTTTATAGTCGATCTATCCTATTCACTCCCCAAATTTCTGCCCCATAATTCATTGCTGGGAGAACTAGCGATTTAAACATTGTATCGCACACCTATAAAGGCAATTCCGGAACCCTGCGCACTGCGCAAACGATTTCTTTGAGCGCAATTCTTCCTTTACTGTGCGCCGTCACTATGTGATTATTCCATCCCCCATTCATGGAAAATTTTGCCCCAAGATATGTACCTTCTTGCAGTAATTAACTGCTGTCGACTGCGACTGCTGTGGAAGTTAGGACAGTGGTCGACTCTATCTTCCCAATCCTTGCACCCTGTACTCTTTTACTAGGAAGTCTGCGATTCCGCTTGTTAATGCTGGTCATAGTCTGCTAGCCAGGATCTTCAACTCCCTTATAAACTAGGGCCGTCGCTTACAGTAGCGCGCTCTACATGTACACCCGTATACAGGGCTGGCGAAAGAGTTGTGTTCGGTGGGTAATACTACCCACGCGAAAATATTCCAGATGGATAATTTCCCACCTGGAATTTTGACAAAAACTGGAAAAAATCCAAATTAACATATTTATTACCGCCATCAAACTGGTGGAAAATATTGTTGAAATCGACCACAAACATTATTCTAGCCATCTAGCGGGAAAAGATCACCGCCATCGCTCGTGGAAAAACATGCACTACACTTACGGGACTAATGACCTAAGCTGTTGACGCCACTCGAATCACCAACCAACCAAAGGAGAGTTGGTAGGTTCTCCTCGTAGTTGTTCTGGGCGGGCGCACACAGCTCCTGGCTGCGCTGTCTGAAGAAGGAGACGCGACTTCTTCTAATTGGTTGTTGCCGGTGTTGCGTCACCGCTCTCGCATTTTCTCACACCTCGTGCTTCTCTAGGTGACGCCGCTTTAAACCACCAATTTCGCCCTATGCCAAGCTCCAGACTGAATCACCTCGGGGTAGTCTCGGACACTCTAAAACGATCACGGAGAAACTCGGTCACCACGGAGTAGTCTGACAGGAAGCCCTTAAATCCTAGCGTTAGAAACTTCGCTTACAACCTGTCTCTGACTCCAGTATTCCTTCTCGGTATTTTCTGTTGTTATCGGAAATTTCTGGAAAACTTCTGTTTTTATCCATATTTTTTCCCCAGATTATCGTATGAACGTGGTTTTTGAAAACTTTTTTTTATTGTTTTCAGGTTTTTTTACATCTAATAATGTCTGCTAGTTTTTTAACAGGTGTAATGCAGTTATTCTTTTCTCATTCATGAACAATCTACTCCTAGCTTTTATATTTAGCTCCTGCAATAGTCTTTTAGTGAAACCTGGCCTAATGCCATTGTACATGAGAAATAAACTATCGTACCTAAAATATGAGTACTCAAGAATTTGTTCTACAAACATCCCATGAAATCAATACATAAGTAGTCATTCGAAAACAAGAATATACTACTCTACCATTCATGTCAATCTTTCAATACCCACTGGAATTTTGCCCCTTTGTTCCTCACACAATTTATGCATTATTCTTGAAAATTGCGGAATGTTTCTTGTCATTTTTTCTGACAAAAATTACTTAAGAATCCCCTTTGGGATATTTTCTATGTTAAAATTTATTTCAGGAAGTATATAGCTATTTAGTTTTCATCACACGTATAAAACATTTCTCGCCGATATTTTAGTATATTCTCTTAGTTGTATTTTAGAAACAATAAATTTGTTAAAATGAAATATCTGATCAAATCCGATAAAACCGTGAAAAAACTTGTACAAAATCCTATTTCCGTACCACATGCTGGCAGTCGTTCTAAACTATATTTAGTATTCGTATTATATTTAAATGGAGATAGCATGTTCCATTTTATTCGCATAAATTACGTTCCAATAAAGCACGAAATAGTATGTTACAGTCGAATGATCACTTTTACTTTGGGATATTTAAATAAAAAATGTGTTGGAGTAAGCAAGACTTGCTCTGTAAATTCAGAGTCCGCGAGCATTTCCCTACCACTGCGACTTATCCACCTAGTTGCATTTGCGGCGGGATGAATATTTTATAGTGACATTTGTGGTGGAACTGGGAACGCGAAAGCCTAAGCGAAGGCACGAAGGGAGCGTCACGACTGCTCTCTGGCGGCCGCAAGTGAAAGCGCTCCAGAAGCGCGCACGCCACTCACCCTTCGTGATAAGGAATTTGCGTTTCCGCTGTGTTACGCTCTTGAAGATCAGGCCTCGCTAGGTTAATGGTTTGCCCGAGTTCAACAATTGGCAAAAATATGTTTCTACTATATTTATCTAGAAAAGGGAAGAAACAGTTCATGAAGAAATTAAGAAGTATAGACAGCAGTGGGTGACACATATTGGAAATATGCCGCAAGACAGACTTCCAGTGCAAGCCCTGAATTTCAAGCCGAGTGGATAGAGAAACATTGGAAGGTCAAGAATGAGATGGAAAGAGACTGGATCGGGCAATATGCCTAATCCATAAAGAGAGATCATGATGATATATTTATCTACTTGAGATGGAAGTTCCATACACGAGTACAAAAAAGTTAACTTAATATTAAAAATCAATGTTTCTTTGTTTGTATTTTAAGCGTTGCCATATCGTTCATGCGATTGCGATAAAAGTATGTCAACTTATTGTTTGCACTTGCGCAAAGAGTATAAGCATAGTACGATGTGAATTTACGTGTGTCTGTCGCACGCAGACGCCCGATGATGATTTTATCCGTTTACGCCGACTCAACCGAGCTCAGGGCGTAGCGCGCTGACTTTGCAGTCGGAAGGTCCGGTTTGACCCCCGGCCCGGCCATCCTGACCGGGTTTTTTCGTGATTTCCCTCAGTCATAAGGCGAATCCAGATACGCTTTCAATCACATCCCACCACCTCCCACCACTCACCGCCACCTACTCTCGCCTCCCCACCTCACCTCTCATTCTCATCCTATCATTTCATAGTTCAATAATAATAATAATAATAATAATAATAATAATAATAATAATAATAATAATAATACACCACCTTCGCGGAAAGCAACGGGAAACTACCCTGAGTAAGTCCTCCCAAGAAAACCCAATTGGGCCGCCCAAGTTCCGTCTATGGAAGAAGAGGGCCAAAGAAGACACTGACTCAAACGCCCCCGAGCAGAAGCTCGACGCAACCCGCCTCACCCTCAAGTATTAAGCGTTTCTTCCCTGCGTATTCTTCCCCTGCGATTGTGAAATATCGACCGAAATTATTACTTGAACGTTAACCCGGGCAAGTAAATCAAATTTCTCGAAGACTTTGTGAAAGTGAAGGCACGCCCAAACTTGAGGGAGGACGTTCAACAATAGGATACTTGATAACCATTTCCAAACCAGGGCCTAGAACAAACCCATACTCCCGAGAAACTCTTTCATCTAATAAACTTTTTGAAGGGCGTAGCGTAATACGTGATTAACTATCACGTGACTTTTAGTGTGTAAATTGTATTACATTACAATAGCGGAACATTGCGGGGTCCACCCGTATAGGATAATTATTAATCTTCTTCAGAACATTACTTTCGCCTCAATTGTCAACAGTATTCGAAATTGCACATTGGACAAAGATAGTGAGAGTAAGTTAATAACACGTGTGTCTGAACATATACGTAGCATTAATGAAATTTCTGATCGACAAAATTCAATTACGACACACCGGCTGAACGGTGAACATTCCATGAATTTTTCAGATGTTGAAGAGTTGGAATCGAAACGTGATTATTATTTTAGGTTGGTACTGGAAACGCATCCTATTAAAACATCTTACTTTCTCAACACATAGGTGGAATCAATTATGTTCACCTGTCATTATAACTGTTTTATCAATCTTTTTAGAGAAATAATTATTTGAATGGTCGCTTGCCACTGTTCTTTTCATTTCCATCATTTTAATTGACCAAAAGTTGTCATTTTAAAAATAAATAATTTCTTCTGATGCATTTTAAGAAACCACGAAAATTTGTCCGTTTGTATTTCATTTCATTTTACAGTTTTTTGAAGCCCTTTTCCTCCTCTTTCTTTGGTACCTCAAAACTATCTCAGCCCATTGTTTCTTTTCGGCTAATTTTAATCCTCTTATTGTTACTGGCATGCTGGACGTCCTTTTGCACTGGATGATGTACATATTTATTTATCTATTTAGTTAAATTTTTAAAATGATCTTTTGTTTTTCTAAATGGCGAATGCTATTTTATTTTGAGTTCTAGTGGTTCATTGTAATTATATCATTTACATTAACGTCAGTAACTTGTTATTTATATTCTTTGAATAAATAATAATTCACTTTTATATTTATAGTGACCTGAAGATGGGGAAAATTCATATCCCGGAAACGTCACTCAACAAACTACGGTTTACGAAAAATAAAACTATATAACTTTAAAAGTTTATATAATGTGATTCTGTGTTTTTATACCAAAATTTTCTAAAATCCTGGTGACTCCCAAAGTAAATTCCATGTCCAAACTCGTCTAATATATGGAAATAGTGATACAACAATATTCTGTTTTTTTATGTGTAATATAGAATGAGTAACGTTTCACGATGTATATGCAAATTAAATAAAAACATACTGTTAGGTATGAATAAAATAGTAATTATTGAAACACTGCATAACGTGAATTGTCAAGAGACGTTGACGTCGTTTTTATAATTTTATTTATTTATTAAAGGTAGCTTTTCAACACGGCGTTTAGTGATCTCCCATAGCGTGTACCATCGCGCTGTTCTTACTATGGTGTAAATTTTCCCTGAGATTGATACAGTGAGTGTTGCATTTCGTAAAAATTACTGCAAAATGCTTAATTCATAGTCGTCACTTATACAAGGAAATACTTAAAGAAGGAATTACTTAATATAACTATATTAATAAATATATCTTTACACTTAGTTTAATACTTAAATAAGGAAGTATTATAAGAAATTACTTTTGATAAGGAAATGCTGACGCGCATTTGGTAATGAAATACGTAGCGTAAGTACAATGCTTGCAGTGTCTCGTGTGGCAGCAGCGTAATTAGCAGTTTCACAGCCACTTGCAACCTGCGTGAAACATACCATGAAGCTGACCGCTGGCCACTGTCAAAGTTTTGAGTATGTGAGGAAGCTTTGCGGTAACATCGCCTACACAGTTTCGTTGTGCAGCTCAGTTGGTTGGCGTTGGTGGCTTTTAAAGTAATAATAGAAATGAATATACTGATAGGAAAGCTCTTTTCAGATCAGGAAAAGAACCAACTCCGAGAGTTGTTTTACATATACAAGAATGTGCTTGAAAACAAAACATGAAATACTAATACTACGCAAGTGTATAATTAGGGTCTTAAAAAGTGTTGAAATCGGTAAACATCTATTAGTTAGTGTTAGTTTAGCTACCAAGGATACCAAAACATGTACAACAACAGTGTTAATAAAACGAAAGCATTGTTTAAATTCTTGATACTTGTGCATTTCCAACGTGTTTGGTATGTCACATAAATATTGCTTGTTGCTTCCTAGAACGATGTCACCATAAAATATATATAATCTTCGTAATCGTCGTCCATTTATATTTTCTTTCAAATTATGACATATTTCAATGCACTAAGAGACGGTTCACGTATAAATTTAAGTAAAACGTGTACTTTGCTTGAAGTTACAAATTTCTTATGTACGCGGATCAGTTGAAAAACTTGACAATGAACTCTTAAGGTTTTCCTTGTTTCAAGTGATGACTATTAATACAACCCAGAATAAGGTCAGTAGAACATTTGTTAATAACATCTTGTACTCTTGTTTTTGTTCTTTAATGCGAAAACAAAGCAAAATATATACTAGTTAGGATAACGACACCAGAAGTTACTGCATCGACAGTAACGACGTCTTGAAGAACAAAATTTGAAAAATTAAAAACTGTAGGCATAATACTGGTATTAAACCAGTAAAATATGGAACTCATGCCTTTTATGGTAAGAATTAAAACAAAAGTGACTTCCAACATCAACAAACGTCACGTTACTTTTGAAAGGTTAAAAATCACAATGAGTGACTCTTTCATCTCAGATACTTCCTGCCGAGACGTTTTCAGTACGTGTGACCCAATTGCAGGTGAAAATAAAGGGGTTGAAAGAGCGGCGGCCAGGTGCGGACAAAGGATCGAAAGTCAATTTTTGTCTAAGTGAAGCAGAGCGGCAAAGGAGCGAGTCGCCGTGCTCAGGCGGCCGGTAGCCGCGACCTCCGCGCCGCCTGTGCGTTTGTCCCAATTTAGCACCCGGGGCGAATTCGATTCCGTGAACTCATTTAAGAGCGCTTAGCCTAGACAAAGGGCGGCTTTGCCAGCGCAGACGTGACCTGCGACGACAAGGGCCAACGGGCGGGGTGCGGGAGGGGAAGGGCTGGGGTGCGGGGGAAGGGTGGGTGGGTGGGGGAAGAGAGGGAGAGCTGGAGGTGGGATAGGTGAGAGAAGGGAAATAACTTTTTGGGGAGAAAGGGAGGCTGTACTGGGAGTGGGGGTTTGTGCGGGGAAAGGTAGGGTAGGCGAGGGAAGGGAGTGGATGGGAGGGGGAAGGAACGATGTCGATTGATTGGTTATACTGATTCGGGGCGAGCCAATTACTAGGTCATTAGTACTGTAAGTGTAGTGCATGTTTTATCACTGGATGTGGCGGTGATCTTCCCGCACTGGATAGCGAGATCCGGCGCCGACCTAACGTTGGCTACCGAAGCTTTGCCCAACCAAGTATCTCCCAGCAGCGGGACACCGCCCCAGCCGGGCCAAGTTCTAAGCTCCCGACAGGTCTCCCCGCATGTGTGGTAGCCAGTGCATGTAAGTGTAAGAGTGTGTAAGGAGTAGGATAGGACAAGGAATGGGAGGGAAAGATCGCGCGTTGTCCGTGGCCCATTTGTTAGAGTACTGCTCCGGCATACGCCTGGAACTAATCACAGAAACCACGGAATACTACCGAACAGAGCAACCGGTCGCTAGAATTCTCCTCCAGACAGCAACAGAACTCGACCTAGCTATCTGGGTAGTGTCGAAAATACTGCCACCGTCGAGATTCGAACCTCAGAACACTGCAGTGACATCAGTTAATGCTCTGAGCCACCTCTGCTGGTGGGACGATGTGGAAACGAAATGGAGGGTATGCGAGAGAAAGGATGGTTGGCAGAGGAAGGAAGCGTGCTGGGTAAGGGAGGGGATGGGGAAGGGATGGTGTTAGGGGAAAGGGCGGGCTACAGATTGGAGGTAGTGCACTCTGGCGATGGAGATGGAGGGTAACGAAGGGAGGTGTGACGTAGCGTTGCGTAGCGATGAGTGCTGAGGTGAGGGGGTGAGGAACTGGAGGTGGAGAAAGACCTGAGGGGACGATGACTAGGGTGGGAGCGAGATGGTAGTAAAAGGGTCGGAGGCGAAAACGGGAGTGTTAGAGAAGATAAATCCTAAGTGATAGCGGCAGAATTGACGTTGTTGAGAAGCAAGTAGAACGAAGGCGGAAGTAAAGCTGGAGAGGATTTTAGTGTCGATGCCGTAAATTCATGCGGAGATAGAGGAGTCGACATTGGCGGGGGCGTGGCAGGCAAGTACACATTGCAATGGAGGTGACAATGGCGGTGGAAAGTGTAATGACGATGTAATAGCGTGACGAGGCACTGAGACTCATAACTTGGCACGGCATGACGTAGCTACTGAAGAACAGTGTGGGGTGCCCTGCAGCGGGTCGGAATCAGGGTTTGCCTGAGTTTTCCCAGGGCAACAATGTTCCATTGCAGTATTTTTGGCTCAGAGTTTGAGTCTCCGTAGTGGTGGATTTTCGTCACTCAACCGCTGGTCGAATTCAACCGCTAGGGAAGAATGTGAGCAGGCCACTGCTCTTGCAGTATCCTGTGGTTTCTTCAAAGCGTATTACATGTATTCACTCAACCAGCGGGCTACGGATCGTTCGCAATTTTTCTTCTGTCCTCCTCGCCGCCTTCTTTCCAATTACACACACACTAACGCGTTTCATGACTACACATGGCTAGAGACCAGTAAGAGCTAGTAACTTGTAACGTCTGGGCCGGTGTCCCGCTTGCACAGTTGTCTTCAAAAAAAGTGTAGATTGGTGTCGGATCTCACGTTTCACGGGAGAAGGAACACTGTCTCCTCCATCAATTTCTTATTTAGTTCTCTAACAAAACTCGAGATCAACGTAGTTGACCGTCCACAAATACATAATATTCAAACAATTAAAATCAGAGGCTACAGTGAGGACTTCTAAATAATGTTGGCGGAGGCGGTGGATGCGTTAAAACTGAGAGATGAGTGTGAGAGAAAAGAGAACAAGGCAGGACGTGATGGCAGGACGGGGCACAAGGCAGGACGTGGTTTGATTGATTTTTTCGTGTTTCCAGGCGCGTCAATTGCTTTGATCATTAGTCCCATAAGTTTAGTGCATGTTTTTTGTCTAGAGGTGGCGGTTATCTTTTCCCGCTGAATGGCGAGATCTGGCGTCGACCTACGTTCGGCTAGCGGGGTTTTCCCCCTAACCAGGACTCTCCTACCAGCGCGGCACCGCCCCAGCCAGGAGAAGCTCTAAACTCCCGACCGACCTCTGATTAATTGATTGATTTTTTTAGTGTTTCAACTGCTTTGGTCATTAATCCCGTTAGTGTAGTGCATGTCTTTTCTCGGGAGATAGCGGTGATCTTCCCCACTGGATGGTGAGATCCGGCGTCGACCTTCCGTCGGCTAGCGGGGTTTCCCCCTAACCAGGACCCTCCCACCAGCGGGGCACCGCCCCAGCCGGGACAAGCTCTAAGCTCCCGACCCGTCTGCCGGAATATGTGGTAGTGTAGTACACGTTAGTGTAAGTGTGTGTGCGTAAGGGGAGAGCATAGGGCAAGGAAGAGGAAGGAAAGATAGCACGCGGTCTATGACCCGTTTCGTAGGGTCCTGCTCCAGCATTCGCCTGGTGTTGATCGGAGAAACCACGGAAAACTACCGTTCAGAGCAGCCGGCCGCTCGAATTCTCCTCCAGACTGAATTCGACTTAGCTGAAAAGCTAGTGTCGAAAATCCTGCCGCCGCACGGTGGTGCATTTTCCCGAAATCCTGGCCAAAACCTCAAAAATGAAATCGTGCTTACTGAACTTTTGCAAATACTATGACACACTGTGTACTTGGGGGCATCTGTTTTTGCCCACTTCTTGTCTCCTGGTCAATTCCCCTGGCACCAGTAGTCACCCGAACTTACCCTTCGCGGCGTTCGATAGACCTGCACTGCGAGAGTAACATAGAGGGACCGTCTTTATTTGTAAGTGGTGGCCATACAAAGTTGTGTAGAGAAAACTGGCAGTATGTATTCTCTTCCTAAAGGTTTGTAGAGTATTTTCATGTTTCTTTTATAATGCATTATTGCATAATACCTACGTGGGATGAAATATTAAAATGCATGAATTTAATACAATAATTTTAATTACTCGTAAGTTCACGTAGGCTGAAAGTTATCAATTTCCCGGAATTCCGCGATGTTTCTAATTTCATTTACGAGCTGAATCTATCCTCTTTCAAATCCAGTTATAAAATCATTCCGCAACTTGCCCCATTAGTAAATTCAAAGAATTAACTTTTTGTGAGAAATGTGAATAATTCTCTCAGTAGTAGGGCAGCAGTTCATTAGGACTCTCAATTTGACTGTTTACATAGTTCTCAGGTTCAAAATAGTAAAATGCAATATGTGTATATGTTTTCAGTCCATTCAGTAAACTTTTTCTTCAATATGCGAAGGCAGTTTGAACAGTGGTGTGTAATTGAGGAATGATCATTTGCATATTAAGACTAATCTGTACAGTTGTTTGTCATATTAATTGCAGTTGTACTTTTTTCATCTACATGCGAAGAAGTTTAGTGCAGTGGTTGGTAATTAAGCAATGATCATTACAATATTATGACTAATATGTGCAGTTGTTTTGCATGTCACATGATCCTAATGAATGAATTAGGAATTATTATAAATCTTTCTATAAATAATTGGAAAAAATTAATTTACCTCAAAATATTTTGTCTGCGCAAATAAAAAATCTGGGAGTCCTTTGTTTCTATTTTTCAGTATTCATGTTCATATTGGTAAAATGAAAAATGTTTGTATGTTTTCATCCCACCCAATATACGTTTTTCTTCAATAAGAGGAGTTTTGAGCAGTGGTATGCAATTCAGGAATAATCATTTACATGTTAAGACTAATCTGTAAAGTTGTTTTGCATATCAATTGCTCCCAATGAATGAGTTCATTCATATTTTTCTAAAAAAATAAGCAAAAATTAATTTGTCTAAAAATATGTTTGTCTAAGCAAATAATATCTGGGAGTCCTTGGTTTCTATTATTTATATTTCAGGATCCATAAACTCTATCACTTGGGATAAAATAATGATGCTAATATTGTTTTGTTATGTGGCTCAGTGCATTGTCAATTTATTATTTACACATAGTGTAATGTTGAAGGATCATTAGTTTTCCAATGTGTCAGTCGTGTAATGAATTGATTTTCCTGAATGAGTTTTATACTACATGTTACTAGCACATAAAACATTAAACATACATTTGTTTGTCGTCTTCAGAAGTATAGAAAGTGGTAATTATGTTTCAGAATAGATACAATAATTTTCATTTAATTTTATGATTATGATTCATCAATTACGTTGTGACATCTATAACTATTACTCCGGATCTACCTACTACCGTACCCGTGCACGAACGTCCGCATGTTATACTCAGCTTAAAAAAGTAACTTCCTTCAAGGTCACGAGTTGACAGATCAATTTGAAAACTTTCTTTTTGAATACAATAGAAGAAAATATATAAAGATAGGATAAGTTTTTCAACGTGTCAATTTATTGATAGTGTTGGAATATTATATAAAACTCCTCAAAAATTATATATGTGAGTCTACAAGTATTTCATTTTGTAGTTTAGTTTTTTTATTGCTTTTAGTTATAAAGTGAATGTTTAGATGCTGGAACTTCAAATAAGAAAAATGTAATTATTAGTGGAAAAGTGGGCGAGATAATCCGGAAATTTCCAAATGGGGATCAAGAGAAGACAGCTATCGTAGCGTGGATGGGCAGAGCATAGCAGGGAGTAGGGCGAAGATGGGATACAATGGAAGAAATAGAGGTAGGTCCCACCGCAGGGCATGAAAGGATTGAATTCCTCTTTCTGTATAATAATTTACTATAATAAATACCCGGGCAACGCCGGGTACTTCAGCTAGTATATTTATATTTCACAGATTTAAGCAGTGCATTATTCTGGTATTATGTTACCTGCTCCCTAGCATTATAAAGATACTCCAAAATAATTTTGGTCGTCGTAGAAAACATATTATAGCTCTCAGAGGTTTTGGCCAGGAAATCGCCAACATGCACCACTGTGCGCCGTCAGGACTCAAACCTAGGACCTCCCGGTAAGGGGCGCTGCAGTGACATCAGTTGATGCACTGAGCTACTGGTGGGAGGTTCTGGAATTGTGTCCGAGAGCCGATCGCCAAGGCCCACTGCGCTGGTTCATTCGGGTCGAGGCGGCGCGCAAATGAAAGCTGCTCGTCTCAGAGGCCGCGGGATGCGACGGAAATTAGGACGCTGTTAAAACACCGGTCGGCCACCGAGCGGCGCTGGCGGCGTTTGAAGCAGGTCTTTTAGACCTTCACTCCAAAGCGGGAATTAAAGTCACCGGCACCGGAAGGGGGTGAGAAGTCTCGACAAGTGCAAATGGGAATCACTGAATGGAATCACAGATTTTTTCTGCTCTTTGCACGTTATGATTTTGGAGTGCGTTCTTTCTAGAAGGTACTTTTGAGTTGGTGGATTTGAGTTTCTGGGGTGTTTTGAACTCTTTCTGAACTTTTGAAGTAGGTTTGGAAGAGAGTTTTAAGCGCTTTAATGTAAATTCTATTAATTTTCATGCCAAGATAAGAACTCAATGTGAACTATACATAAATGTTTCTTCAGTGAAATTAAAATACACCCAGGATGACGGAAACATAGTTTTTTTGAATGTTTGATGAAAGCAATAATCTTCGAGAAAAAAGCCTATACTGCAGTTTTGAAGACATTCGTGGTATTTCAGTACCAATAAAATTAGTTTATATTGCATTAAACTATTTTGTAATTTTTACAGATACAGTAAAGTTTTTTCCATCACTCGATAATAGAAATTACTTGATAGATTTCAGGATCTACGTTACAACGTATGTATGTAAACCTCATTTCGTACTTCTGTATCAAAATAGGGCAATTGCATATGTTAGTACCGTCCGATTCAAAATAATATGCTTAGAAACTGTTTTTTGAAAAAGAGTTTAAGAGTCTTAGATGTTTAAGAATCGTATGGTATAGAGGTTGGAGAGCAGATTGACAAGAGAAGCGTTATTTTCAGTTTCATTCTCAAAACGCCGTGTAGTCATACTTGACATTACATTAATTTCATTACTGACATAATTACATTAATGAATAAACTAATTGTGAAAGACAACTATTATTCGAAGAAAAATCTCTATCTTTAGTATAGTAGCTACAGCTACTAAGACGTCGAAAATATTTTCAATTGCAGCAATTTTCGAAAATTGAGGAAACAGTGAAAATCGAAGCTAGATCATGTACGTAAGTGCATTTCACTTTGCTTTTACAAGAAATGTTTAAAAAATTGGAGCAATTATTGTTAAAATTTTGAAAATATCTCAAGTGCTAAATGTAAAGTATCCCCAAAATTAAACAATTATTTTCAAAATCGCTAGACTTTGCATTATCTTATGGCAATGCAGGATGAAATTTATGAGCATGGGCAATCTGCTCGTCGTAAGAATCTAAGGCACAAATTGAGAACATATTGAGGAAGAGAGGACGAAAGGACGAATATAAGGGAGGAAGGAGGAAGCCGCGCAATCTATAGCCCGTTGTACATGGTGCTTGCCTTGGCATTCGCCTGGAAGGAATGAGGGAAAAGAGGATGACTTCGAGGAATGGACCTACACACTCGATTTCCGTAGCGGCCAATATAATAGACTTGTGTGATGTACCAAAGTGACGAACCATTTTTGTTTATAAATGTCATTTATATGAAGTAGAATATAGGGATGTCAATAGACGATCGCCGGGGGGTCGCTATGTGACAAGCAAACAACCGACGTTAAAGGTCATTTTTGCGAGGTGAATAGGATTTGGATGACCGGACGAAGGCGGAAATAGTATTGTTTTGTTAGACAAAAGAGGATACAGAGTTCTGATGCTTTGGGTTTTAGGAAGAACAGTGTCACTCTCTCTAGCAACGCGGTAATGAGCGGGTCGGCTCCTGACATTTTACCAAGTCGAAGAAAGACTTTTGACGGACCACCAAATTTGATGCAATAACTTGTAGTACAATTAAGTCCATAGTTTTTTTATATTAGGATAAAATGTTCTTGTTGAAAACGACGAAGGAATTCTACAAAGTAATAGTCAGTACGTGTATAGGCGTCCACTCGTGATGCGAGTAAGGGAAGTAACGGGTAATAATATTACCGCTGGAAGAATTTGAACTTGATCGCAGACATTAGGCGGAGGACTTTATGAAGAAGCGACGACGGAGAAGATTCTACGGGGAGCCATCGAATGGAGAAGTGGGGAGAGTGCGAATATCCGCGAATATAACAAGGTTGATATATAATTATTACAAGATAGAGCTGGTCATGACCAAAGATAATTTCATTTTGGATTAACGATGTAACAGTTCATGTTTAACTTTTATTAGAATCATATTTCACATTATACTAAATTCCAATTTGTTACTTTAAAAGAAAGC
The DNA here is from genome assembly GCA_011170035.1 of Teleogryllus occipitalis. Classification (NCBI taxonomy): domain Eukaryota; kingdom Metazoa; phylum Arthropoda; class Insecta; order Orthoptera; family Gryllidae; genus Teleogryllus; species Teleogryllus occipitalis. The sequence continues at coordinate 108,457 of BLKR01003318.1, forward strand.
TGATTATCATTATTCGTTACGTGCAATTCAGTTGTAGATATTTTGATACGATTTTCAGATTTCTCGCCACTCCGTATGGATGGCAGATTGAGTATTTGGTTGCAGAGTAAGTAGCAACAATTATGAACTTTGAACCCAATTGACTGAGCTAGCACGACATAATTTTGGATGAGAAATATTAAAGTTACGTTGGAACATCCAGGTTACAGTCTGAATTATTTCCTGGTACTCAAAACAATATCTAAATTATTCGGAATATAATTACGAGTGTCATTCAAACGAAACGAGTCATGAATCTAACTTAATTAATAATTTGTAAAATTACGAATTTTGCTGGCATTAAGGGCTTGTTTCTTGAGGTACTGATTTGTGATTAATACTACGTTATTGGATGTTTACAAAAGATAATTAAAAGAACACATTGGCATAAAAAGCACTTGTTCTTCCAAATACCCTTCCTTCAGGAAATTCCTGGATCCGAGGCTGAACACATCTTAATCTCTTTTTCATTAAATAATCTACTCAGAGCGGAACAGCACAAAATATCAAAATTATATCATATTTAAGTTCCAGTTAAAGTCATTCCACACGTTAAATAAAGTGTCCAATCAACTTTTTCAACATCACGCTAGCTACAAAACGCAGAATTCGTAACTAATATTATTAGTGTAGCAAAATTCTTCCTATTAACACTCAAATTTAAGTCGTTATTTTTTTACTTACACAGTTGGTGAATACATAGTTTAACCTAATTTTACATATGTGAGAAGGCTAAAAGCTAAATTCAATTAAAACATAAAACTACTGTTTAGCTTATTCTTTGGGATATTCTATTAAGGACCTAGTTCGTAGAATTTCTTGAAAAAAGGAAATATGTTTTGTATTCAGGTTGTACGTTCCTTTTTTTACAAGACGTGATGAACGTGACGTACGTTGTTTCGTGTACGTTTTTGTCAAGTGAATGTACTGAGAGAAGTTACTATCGATTTTTTTATTGAGAGAGAAGTTTCTATTATTGACGAAACTTCGTGTTATTGAGTGCATATAATACGGTTTGCGTATTATCTTAATTTTATGGGAGTTATTTATGCCAAGTTCTATGAAACTTATGTATTATGCCCATGCTGTTGTTTTTAAATATCGTCCAAAGATGACCGTAATGTGAATCTGATGGTGAAATGTGAAAATTGTGTCAGTAAATTCAAATTGGTCCTTGAGAATTGCTTTAATTATCTGTAAGTGTCCTTTAAATCTTTGTAGAATTATCTTTTCAAATATTTTGTAAAAGGTGTGTAGCAAACTTATGGGTAACATCAATGATGAGAAATTACGAATTATATTTTATTATCAAATATTATCATTTTTCATTCAAAACCAAAACTGCTTCATTCCTGTTCTATTTTTTCAGTTTATCTAATAAAATCATTGACATCACGGACATCGCCAAAGAATGCTTTCTTTTTCGACAATTTATGCCTATATTTGAAATTAGTAATAAACATTACTCGTATGACCACGTGTCTTACACGAAAATATCTCTCTGAGAAAAGCCTCAAAACATTAGAATTTCTAGGTTTTTTTCTTTATAAAATGATTTTTTGTTAGTTAATGAAACCCTTTTACACGGTTCTTTTAAGAAAATTAAAAATAATCTAGTAATTTTTATTTTCATGATATATTTACCTAATAAAATTGCATTCTTCAGACGGAAGTGAGCTTTTCAACAATTACTTCTTATTTCAATGATGTTTCTATTTTAGATTTTTAAGACGTTTCGAGTTGTAGCATTTTGTAGCCCACGCCGGACTGCAGTTTCACGTCCTGCAATGAAGACAAAGTAGATTCGTTGTCTAGACCTTGCAGACGATCCATCAACTTCACAAGATGGATTAAATCTCACAGACTGCCCATGGAAACTCACGTCCCAACCCATAATCCTTTTTCTTTTTCCTCCACCTCTTTCGACTCTCAGCAACATATAAATTGCTGGCGTTATCCTCGTAGCAAAGTTCTTTACATTATAAGCTATCTTAACCGTCTTTTTAATGTAGAGATCTTCTATATACTTTAAGGAGACGTCTAACTTTCAAGGAATGGAAGTTTGGGAATTTGCGTATTTCGTATGATTCGACGACAAAGCCGCAAATTTCCAACTGTCTCTGCGATAACGTAGAGTTGCAGATAAGCAATACAATTTCTAACTTTCAAACTTCTTTGATGAGAGGAATCGTTGGCAGCTACGAATTCTTCCCCAACTTCTACTCAAACTTCCTCTGAGTACAGATTTCCTGATTTTCGTAATTTACAAATCACACCTGTAATGCTGAGCTTGTACAATACGACATTCAACATTTTTTATGTTCAATAAAGTATTAATGACATTAATGTTATAATACAAAAATTTGTGGCTATTTATTGCAGTTCTTTAATGCTTCTTCAATTTTTTTCCGTTGCCATTTGGTTTTAATTATTTCTCTTCATGTTGACTGCTTTAATATTTTTAAAATAATGTAAATATTAAAAGTAAAGACGTGGAAATCTATAGGAAAGAAATTAAAATCATAGATCTCTTCCACGTGTCTTGGAAACAACTTTTTGAAACAAATTAAAGTGGATATTCTAACACAGGAAACCAAATATTATTTTCGTTTTTAAACACTGTACCTGAAGTATAACGATCGGAATAAAAATCGTCTTTACCGTATATTCTTAGTGATTCGTGTGTTACAATCTTTGAATTATTTACAAGTGATTCTAAGATATATAATATCTGAATAATTAAGATTTAAGATACATAATATCTGAATAATTCATAACTAAGACAATAATATCTGAACATGATCAGTTCTCTAAATAAAATGAACGCATCGTTATAACACAATGCGAAAATGTTCCTTATTCAATATTTTCAATTATATTAAATTACAGTAATTAATAAAGTATTAATTTACCAACACTTATATTGATAATATACTATTTACAACTGCAACGCTTTAATCAATTTTATTTCAATCATTCAACTGTTTTACATTAAACGAACCGTTTTACAAAAGCCATCTATACTAGCTACGGTATTCCTTAATTCACTATCACGGAATTTTCAGAATCTCTAACTCGCTAAAACGAGATACCGAGCCAGGTTAATTACTTAGGTTACGGCAGTGTCCGCGGGACAGCGATGCCTTGCTGAGGTTGTCTCTCATTCATTTGTTCCTGGTGCGTCCGATCGCAACGCGCCAACAGGCTATCTCTCCCTTTCTCAGTCAGATAGCGCTCGTGCGCGATGACTCCGGCTGAAATAAAGAAAATATAAAATAAAAAACGACGGAAAGCAAGACTAGTCTATACGTGCCATGCAAGTTGTCTGAAACACACGGTATTAGTATTTTACAGGGGAAAGTAGTTAACGTTATTAAATAAAATTTATTTACATGTATCAAACTCACTTCATAAATATAAAACATTTGTATTTATTCTGGTATCCGTATAATTTCGCAAATTTTCTGACACATTACTACAAAATTAAATCCCCTGAGTACGATTCCGCATGAAGTTTTCATGTTTACTTTTGATGTGATGTCCTAGTCATATAGAAATTTAAAGCACGTATTTATGACAGTATTCGTATTTATGACACTTTATGCGTATATTGATGTTTCCCAGACTAACATGTTTTCCTCTGCTGCGGAACGTTGTTTTATTATATTTGCGAGTACATTCTATCGTTTGTTATTGATAACTATATTCAACCATCCGAGCATTAAATATTGAACATATTTTGTTTTAGTTGATAATAATGTCATGGCTTCTAAATTGCTCAGAATGTGTTCATGCGCGTGAGTGTCATTTTGCATGTGAGTATAAAATTTCATAATGTACGTCGTTCAAGTATTATTTTTTTTCTAAATATAGTTCTTCAACACTACTTTCTTTAATTTACTTTTAATTGTTCATTTATCAGAGTTTTCATGAAATCATAACAAAAATTTGTAAATTATAAAGCATTCTAAAGCAAGATGTTTTTCTAATGTGAATTGAGAAGAAAAATGTTAAATAATAAACATCAGAAATTATTAAACCGTTTCGAAAGTGAAACACCCTACATGCATGTCGTAAAAGATGAAACTGCAGAAACGCGTACAAACAAACTTTCCTCATTAAAAAATTAGGATTCTTTTACAATAAAGAAGATCTTTATTTTATTTTTATAACAAAGTCCATACCTTTGATTAGCACTACTAGAATAAACCTGGGTAGATATTAATTTACAAAAAGTTATAGTCGCCTAAGGAACCGTTTTTTGAGTTTATCAACATCGAAATATATAATCAATTAACATTGATTTTTATTTGCAATATTTAACTTGTAATAATGTGTATATGGTAAATGTATGCTCTGAGATGCACACATGGACACAGAAAAAATCTAGAATTTTGAATTAGTTGGTAATAAACATTCACCGCTTCTGTCGTTCGCAAACGACGATCTTTCTTGTTACCTTGATCGTAGTAACTACTACAGCACGCACTTCCTGCAAACTTTGTGACACGAATGACCCACATTTCTCGCGTCTGCTTGATAAAATGGGGCTTGCGTCAATATCTCGCAGAAATATAAATAAGATCACAGCGCTCTGCAATCCGTGAACTTCGCAATCATTATAAATTCGCTGGAGGGACGGTCGCTACCAAAAGAGTTTCGTTTGAACGAATGCGCGACGGAAATAACGGCTAATGCAAACACGTCACCCAGTGGGTCAAAACAAATTTTTAGAAACAAGCATTATCATAGTGCGTATTATTTTGTCCCTTAAATTTGGGTTATATTACAATTTTATTGGAAGAGAAAACTTTTTTTTATTACGAACCGAACGTCAAATAACTTTATATCCGGACAATTGCCCTCCCGGATAATGGAGGTTTCAACATTGTAGCCAGATCATTGCATACAATATCACCAGCGTACCTTCAAATGTACAAATGCAACTTATCTTTATGGACTTAATTAATATATATCTATAATTACATTTAAATAAACAATAATTCTTTATTTCTTGCCATGTGATCTTAGAAATGTTGCATTCTGAATGTGCACGAAGGTAAGTTGGTCACTGATTCGAGAATTTAGGCCAATTCAATTAATATATTAACCTTAAGTTAGAGTCCAATGCAATGACTGTTTAAATGCTCGCTCTTCACTCGTGGAGTATGTTTTTGAGATAACTCAAGATGAAATTAATAACGTAAGGTATAACAGACAATATGACTTACCCGTAGTCTTACATTATAAATTTGTAAGATATTGATTAGTAATGAACAAATTTCGAAGTCAAAAATTAAGATGAAAGATATATTTCGTGGTGGCGGCAAAGATATTGTGGTACTCCATGATTAATGATTCAGCATAACAGAGGTAACAACCACAAGTTCTTTCTTACAATGTGAATTTTAATAAACATAAAATGCACGTATCTCGGGACACTACATTCAACCATGCACGTATCTCGGGACTTCATCCCATCATCAGTGCAAGCACAATATTGAAAATGAACGAACAAATTAGCATAGGAATATGCTACCATAGGCTAGGTAGTAGGTTATATGAATATAACCAAGATATACAGAAAGAATACAAAATACAAATAAACACTAAACTTTATATAGAGTACTTACTCAAGAAATTGATGATGGAATATAGTCCCAAAACACGGCTAAGGTTGAAATGTATATTGTAATAAACCACGTATCATTGGTACCTATTCTATTCTCAGTCAATAATGAAAGATATAAATAAATTTAACTAAACTTGTAGGTAATAATACGTAGATATAGCGTACACAATAGTATACTCAACTAAAACAATAAAACTAAAACACAACTAAAACTAATGTAGTACATTAAGTAAAAAAGGAATTTAAAACATTTCTCTGCAAAATGAAAATAACCAACATTTCATTTTCTTTAAGAAAGATTTTGAATTTTGACTGAATTTAATGGAATTTATCAGGTGATAAAGAAAGTTACGTAAATTATAATTATAAGACTCATTACACAAAGAGTTGTTTACTTTAAGTCACCTTAGAAATTTCTCACAATATCTTGTTTGGAAGAATAAGTTGCTGGAATTATTATTGACACGTCTGATATTAAATAATCTTTAAAAAATTGTAAACAAACAAATGTAGAACGGGAAGAATCTTTAAGTGGCAAAATATGTGAGAGGAATTTTCTTTTTAGGGTTTTTCAGTATTATTGAGAAATGATTTTGAGATACTATTAGACTAAACAGATAAGTTGTTAAAGTCCCCAACAACATGTACCATAATGTTACCTGGAGTAGAATAATACAAAATATAACATCCCCAGAAATTGTAATATATAATTGTAAACTCCATGGGTATTACGGAAACTATTTTTATATAATAAAAATAGTATATATGTAATCTATCACTAATCTCCTGTCACATGATAGTGATAATGCAAATGGCTCTTTAATTTACTCACTACTTTGAAATACAGAGTAAATCACGTAACTTTAGCATCCCCCGCAGTTTTAGAATGATGGAATTTATTGCAATGCAATTTTCATGAAAATGCATGAAGTAATGAGACTAATCGATACAAGTTTTCATTTCCATTTTATGAGTTTTCGAAATATTGTGGTAACATTTTTAAATAGAACTATACATTTTTTAGTCTTTCACGACGGACATAAAGAGACAAATCCAATGATATATTCGTACATATTGTCATATGCTATATAAGCATTTTTTGGGATAATTTTGTTTTTTTTGCGACTCGTCTTTAACTTGGATATTTTTAATGTAACTGTCCGATACATAAATACGGGCAGTACTCCCCCTGCTAACGCGCGTTCGGAAAAGGGAAGCTGATTGAAGTATTTGAAGATACGAAACGTATATTAAATCTTCACAAACCTTGTGGTGGATTGGCAAATATCTATAACTTTGGATATAAGTCGAGAACGTACGTGAGGATGAAGATATATCATTGTACTGCCCGTATCTGAAAAAATCTGCACTCATCTCAGGATGTGCAAGTTTTATTTCGGAAATTTACTGAAGTTGATTATTTTTTTCGGAAACATCAACTGCTGTGATCAGTAGCCCCGTTAAGTGGTGCATGTTTTAGCCGGGGCATGACTGTGTTCCTTTCAGCCAAAACGTGAGATCCTGCGTCGACATACACATCGCCTTGCAGAAGCATTCTCCTTTCAGGTATTCCTGCCAGCGGGTCACCGCACAAGCTGATACGAGCTCTAAGATCCTGACTGGCCTATCGACATGTGGGGTTACTTTTAATTGATTGGGTAGTGATTCCGGGCTCGTCAACTGCTAAAGCCATTAGTCCCGTAGGTGTAGTGCATAGTTAGATCCAGTGCCGACCTACCATCGGTTGACGGGGTTTTTCACAACAAGGTATCTCCCACCAGCGAGGCACTGACCCAGCGAGGACAAGTTCTAAGCTCCAAACGGGTCTTCCGTTATGTGTACTGCATGCAAGTGAAATGAGTGTAAGTAAGGGTCACGATGGGATAAGAAAGAGGAAGGAAATATCGCGAGCGGTTCGTAGTCTGTTTGTTAGGGTACTGCTCGGACATTCGCCTGGTCTAAATTGGAGAAACCACAAAAAACTACCGATCAGAGCAGTCGTCCGCTAGAATTCTTCTCAAGACATCTACTGAATTCGACCTAGCTATCCAGCTAGTGTCAAAAGTCCATTCAGAACAAACACAATAAGCAGAAGTTGGCATGTCTACCCGGAAATTTATGGTAACCATTATCTGGGATCGGTGATGTTTACTGCTCATTGACTTCATGACCCTTGGAGACACGATAAATGTCATTGCATATTGTGCGACATTGAAGAAATTGCGGCGAGAAATTCAAAATCGATGACGAGGTTTCTTGTCTAGCGGCGTCATTCTTCTCCACGACAATGCCAGGCCTCATGCGGCTCGGGTAACAGAACAACTTGTGCAACAATTCAGATGGGAAACTTTCCACCATTCACCCTACAGCCCAGACTTGGCACCCTCAGTTTTCATCTGTTTACAAAACTTAAGGACTTTTGTCAGGAAATAAATTTGAAAGTGATGAAGAACTGACAGTAGTTGTAACTATATATCTCAATACACTGACGGCAGAGGAGTGCGAAGCTGGGATATGAAAACTTGCCACACGTTTTGATTGATTGATTTTTTCGTGTTTCTGGGCACGTCAACTGCCTTGGTCATTAGTCCCGTTAGTATAGTGCATGTTATTTTCTCCGGAGATGGCGGTGATCTTCCTCCTCTGGATGGCGAGATCCGGCGCCGACCTACCGTCGGCTAGTGGGGTTTCCCCCTAACCAGGACTCTTCAAGAAAGAGGAAGGACAGATCGCGCGCGGTCCGTGGCCCGTTTGATGGGGTACTGCTCCGGCATTCGCCTGGTGTTGATCGGAGAAACCACGGAAAACTACCGATCAGAGCAGCCGGAAGCTAGAATTCTTCTCCAGACAGCGACTGAATTCGACCTAGCTAAAAAGCTAGTGTCGAAAATCCTGCCGCCGTCAGAACTTGAACCTAGGACCTCCCGGCCAGAGGCACTGCAGTGACATCAGTTGATGCACTGAGCTACCGCTCCCGGTCACACGTTATGAGAAATGCTTAAATTTGCGAGGTGACTATGTGGAGAAGTAGTTGAAAGTATGTTATTTACAAATAAAACATTAATATTTGTTAAAATTTACTGGTTTTTTATTCCAAATCGGGTACTACTCTCCGGATGCCTCTCGTGTTTTGTTCTACTATTCAAAAACCGAAAAATTGTGAAAACGTCAAAAAAACGTACTTTGGACGGTGATTGATGGCACCTGGCAAGAGAATGGGGCATTCGTTAATGCCAGGTCACACCAAGAAAATCAGAAAACTTTATTACGAGGAAGTCTGTGCCATTCTGGAACACCACTTGTTACAAAATTTAATTACACTTATGGACTCATAAAAGATAATGAGTATTGATTAGTTTTAATGCAAAGGATTAAAAATCTTGAAAGTTAGATTACAGACATTCAAACTTAATGTCTGGCATTATATTCTGATTCAGGAACTACCACATCTATGAGTGCTCTCATTTAACAAAAGACGTGGAATGTACTGTAAGACATGGAATGTACTGTATTGAATTGTTTTCGATTTTCTTTTATCCGCAACCAGTAGTGCACAGTAAGTAGGAAACAGTTTTTAACTGTCCACAATATTAAAATTGTCATTTTAGTTTTACGGACTAGTACATACGTATGTACGTTAATATGTTGCTATTGAACGGGACGTAGGTAACTGCGCTCTGAAATAAAATTAATATCTATCTAATATGAACCACTGCGCGCTGTGTTCAGCGCTGCTTCGGGTAAATGACCGGGTGAGAGGTTGGCTGGCCTGCGCGCACGCCTGCAGAAACAGAGAGAAAACATTGCTCATTAAAGCGCACGAGCCCGTTATCGTCAGCACAAAGCAAATCGTTGCAAGAACCTTGCTTGCAGAGGCTGAGGCGAGAGCGAGCGGAAACAAAAAACAAACGAAAAGAATAGCCTCGGTTTGTGAGAAAAGTTGCAGCGATGTATTTAGTGGGGGAGAAGAAGTGAAAGGTGGAGCTGAAGGAGAGAAAAAAAGAAGCAAGATGGAGCAATCCCGTCAAAAACACTCCTGTGGAGGAGATGGAAACTAACTTTTTGAAGTCGCTGACAGTTTTCCCCTTAATTAGTCTCAGTCACAAAAGACATCCGGGAGGGCTGATGTTCGGCTGAAGAGTAGTTTGAGTACTGGCGGAGGTTTCGAAGAAAATTTTTTCTCAGGTCATGGACTTTTAAGTCCTAAATGAAGTCCCGGAAGTGACTTTCGTTTTTCTTAATTTCGCTAAAGACGCGATTTTTCTCTTCTCTTTGTAAAAATCATAATGTGTTCAAAACTTAAGTCGCAAAAATTTTTAAAAATCATAATGAAGCTGAGAATTTTTTCCAGTACAAATGGGTGTATTAGATATGAATTTAATTGTGCAATATTAATTGCTATAAAATAAGTTTTCAATAATTGTAAGTGTGCATTCAATAACAATCCCATAATGGAAGTAAAGGTATATATTAGCTTTACAAACTTTAATTCACATTATATTGACTCATTTTACCCGGTGATATAATTAAAAGACTACAATTAATGCAACTAAAGAAATTCAAATGTCCGGGGAACAAAACTGACAAGTGTAATGATGGTGTTCACTGCAAAGAATGCCTGTACTTGTCACGTTTCATTGCCTAATTTTTCTTAACTGAGGCCTCTACACCTAATATACTTTATTTTCTTATTTAAAACTGACTTTTTTAAATCATTCTTTAATTTTGACATAAATGCAAATTTCTCTGCGGAAAATAGTTTTTTCCAATACCTTTTGCGAATGACTTCTAATAATTTATTTCAAAACCCACAATTAAAAGAAAATTGCATATATCACTTCTTTCAACAATGTATTTTGCTTTTAAGTCAAACCATGTCATCGAAGATATGTTCACGCAAAGTAATTCGTAATATACTTTTATTTCTGAAAGCTTTTCCTGGTAGATTGGATTTTAAGTGTTTCAGAAGAGGTTACGTTTATTATTAATTCTACAATTACCTATCGGATATTGCTGGAAGAGTATCTTAACTTTACACTCAGGCGTTTACATTCACAAACAATAAAATACTTTATAAAATAATCAATAATTCAATCGCGCATTCCTTCGTAACATTACACTTCACTTCACATCACCTCTGCTCATTACAAAATTCCCCAGTTTCCTTCCTATAGGTATGTCACATTTCATATATCTGCTACCCTGGCACATAGTGATCCATGGAATAATCTCTGAAGAGAGACGTAGCTTATTAAAAACACACGTTTAGTTTACTGTTAATTTTTATAGTGATGTATGTTAATGGGTGTATAGAGATTATATTATATTTTAATAGAAAGAATATTATTTTCTTTCAGAACTAGCAACAAAAATGCTTACAAACTTTAGAACAAAAATGCTTACAACTTTTTTTTATATTTTGACCTAAAATATTTAAAATTGGCTATTATACGTTTTTCAACGGACTTAATCCATTTCTCCTAATTTTTTTGTAAACTTTCTCGTTGCGTTAGTTAGGATATTTTCTTAAATTATTGTGGGTTACTGGATGAAATGTCGGTGGGTAAAAAAATCATGTTATAAGTCATAGTTGTGATATTTTATGAGGTACACACATCAAATATTTATAGAATGGAGGGAAACCATCGCCTTCACTAATCACTCTCTTTTAACAATAAACGATTTACAGAATATATAGCTTCATCATTCACTGTGTGTTGCTATCATTGTTCCCTTACATTACTCAACCACTTACACTTTAGAGGTTTCTCTTTAAAACATTTTAACGCTATGTTCGCATTGAAATATTTATTTTTGCTACAAAAACACCAGACGAACCTATTTCAGCTATAAAACGATTCCAACTAATGAACTTGAAATACAATCACTACGTAAGTAGTAAACTACGACAATTATACCATACTATATTATTCTTTCAATATTCCAAAGATGAATCACACTATTCACTGTAATTAGCTTCCATTGAACTTAAATGACTGTCATTTTCATATAAACCACCTGATCAAAACGAACCCATTGTTAAACAACATTCTTCTCATGGTACCAGTTTCAACGCCATTTTCCTGCCAAATCTTAAGCGAGGAAATACAAAAAAATATCATTTCAGTAATACATTCAAATATTTGAGAAAATCTTACAACATAAAATATTTAGAGAACTTTTCAATTAATGGTTTCATTTTCGTTTTTGTGCAATATAAAATAACAAAAATCATTGTATGTAACTCGTCCTCTATTAGTCTTTAAGGACTTAGCCGGAAGGTTAACTACTCGGCTCCGCTATCGTTCCGCCTCGCAGTTAACCTTCCGGCTGCGTCCTTAAAGACTCGTTTAGAGAACTCGTGACATAAATATCTATTATTGTTTGAATAAAAACACCTACATTTTTAATTTTTTTATTTTTCGGGACTTACATATCTCAGTCAAAGTAAGGGTTCCGGAATATCAGAGAGCATTAAACTCTTTGTCTATTATGAAGATTTTCAGGGAAATGTTTCTACCGTTTCGACAAAATTTAGTTCGAACTTTTCTAAAAATTTACCACTTTTAGTTCCCATATACTAAAAAGCGTATAGATTTTTCAAATACCACGACTATACTTTGAAGTTTGCGTTAACAAACAGATTCAGCAATGAAAGACATGAGATACATCTTTAAAAATATTGTGTAATTTTTGAAAAATCAAACAAATACAGATAAATGTGGTTTCTAATATCGATTTTCCGCAGCATTACAAAACCTTCTCTAAAGTATGCAGTATATTTCTACGTTTATTGGGTGGGTGAAAAGTCACTACCCATTAGTACTTCTCTCTATTATGGTTTTAATCTCCCATGAATTCTAACTTATCGCCTGTTCCATTCATACATTTTGATAATTAATCACAGACACACTAGAATACATTGATAAACAATCGTTCGCTGTCAGATATTTTAGTTAGAGATTTCCATATATACGTTATGTGTCCATGTTATTGATATGTTGTCTAAAGAAGAAAGAACTTTTTGTATTCGAAGATACAAAAAGATGGTTATGGTTAATAACTGATGAGGGGAATGAACACATCAATACTGTTCCACCTCCACCGAAGGCGGTATTCAATTCACGAAAATGTGAAGCAAATGGATCAGTGAAGGAATGCCATAAGACGCGTAGGCCATCATTAAGTGAGGAGACAAAATTTAAAGCATTACAAGGTATTGAAACAAGTCCTAAAAAGTCTATTCTCAGGCTTCAGAGATGTGTCGATACGGAGGTAAAGTACTTTGATCCTACGTACTGTAAATGACAAGAATAAATAACTTGAATAAATAGCTCACATTAATGGGTAGTGACTTTTGGCCCATCCGCAAACGTATGAATACAAGAAAGTTAAAGATTGATTTTGAAACTCGATAATGCAATTAAACGGAACTCTGGGATAAATCAAGTAGTTCAGTGGTTCATGTGTTTAGTTATTTTCAGTTACAAGGTATAAAATTTAACGATAGGAAGTATAGAGCACACTAATGCTTAAAGCTACGAAAAGTACAAAACAAAAATTACAATCAACAAAATATATCTACACTGCATATCAAGGTTTTATGACTTATTATTAGGAGGTATTGGAAACAGTCAATGATAAATCAGTATGATCCTACTCTTCTGCAATACGTTTGAAAAAATTGGTAAGGTTTTCAAACGTTTTTTTTATCATTGGACCAATCCATAGCACGTTGCAACTCTTTCATAATTATGCTTTGGAAGTTAACTACGGCGGATAATGTCTTCTGGGAATGTGCCACCACTCATATTATCCTTAATTACTGTAAAATTAATACCGGCGATGGTGTACATGCACGAGGATTATTTTCTAAAAAACATGGATGACCGTGTTCGTCGTATGGGTACTTCAACGCCATTCTTCCTGCTATTAAAATGATCAAGTCCTCTCAACGGTATGCACAGGTTTGTTTCCCATTAGGATGAATTATTCATTAACCATTAAAACGACGCACGCATCCGCACAAGATGAAAGGACTTCCTATTGGTGAGTTTCAGAGCATTGTTGGTTTGACATACGCCGACAAATGGAGGAAAAATTTGATTATAGCGTCAGTGAATTATCACAATACACAGTCGGATAGAGACAATCAAAATTTATGTGTTGATAATGAGTCAACAATTCGAGATTGTATTACGTGTTTTTTTAGGTAGTAGAGGTTTTGGAGACTATTGTATAAATGTTCGTTCACAATAGCATTTTAAATGTAGGTAATTTTGTATGTTTTTTTATTTATCACTGATTCCAATCCGTGGACACCTGTGAATATACAGATATGACTAGCCAATTAAATCCGTAATACATTCAATGCATCATTCAATAAAATATTTGTTTCGTTAAATACATTTAAAGCAGTCGAAACTTGTTTGTGCAAACGTAGCATATTCCAATATATTTTAAGCGGGTAAGTGACATATCTCATTTTTTGTCGTTTACTCTCTTTCATGTCATTTCTCATTTTCTCATCAAAAATTGCTTCTATTTTTCAAACGAAATTGTCGCAGACAGTGAACAGCTCCGATCTCGAATTCATGGCGCCTCGTATTTGCGCTACTATGACGTTTATATTGAATTACTGTGCTGTGACAGTGATGGAGAGACGCAGAAGTACGGAGAACATTGCCGCTGTGAAGCTCAAGTTCTAATTATATCTCCGTCGAGTGAGATTTAATAATTACTTTTAGGCTAAATACAATTATACAACAGATCTCTACTTACAGGTGACGATTTTTTTCATACGTAGTACAAATAAATTTCCCGACTTGCTAACAAACTTAGGTATGAATAGGCAACCAGCAACACACGAGTGTATTGCAATTTGTGGAATGTGCCTGTCAGAGGAACTCAGCTGCATAATCAGTTCATGTTCTCTATTCGCCGTCATATCATGTTCATGTCATGTTCCCTATTCGCCGTTGCGGAGACTGTTACGATGTCACTATTTTCTAGAACTAAGTCGTCAGTGATGCAAAGAGCTACCTACCATCAGTCCTGTCCGGACTAGAACGACATTCACAATATTACGACAGTGCAGAGCGGTCCATGGTAAACCGGTCAGAGCGGTTTCCACCGCAGGAGGCGAGGTTACCCGGAAGTGCTTCCAATAGATCTGCGAGATCCAAGCCACGGTAATTTTCTGTTCTTCAATTATTGCAATACGTTAGTCTTCTGATATTTCAGGCATTCCTTCATTGTACTTTTCTGAGATTGCCTGGCCTTTAATTTTTGTACTTTCGCTTTATCATTTCCCGTGAGCATATTCAAACGTGATCGCTGTGCGATGTGACTTATACGTTGGGTGCAATGGCGCCAGTGCATTGTGAACCTGGTCTGCGCCGTTTTTTTCAGCCGTCTGTGATAAATACCTATTCAGGAAATGTAATAATTTGCCTTATGTACACTCGGCTGTCACAATTACTTACCAATCAGAAAGGAAATGTACACGAGACGTCTGTAAAGAAGTGAAAAATGGGAAGCTTGCAAAATAGAAGAAAGACAAAGACTTTCTAAATATTTTTTTTTTAAGTAAAATTTAGAACATGCCAAAATAATTTGTGAAAATTATATTTAATATTGAAGAATTCTGCAGGGTAAGATTCATTAACATTCATCCGGAGATCTGGGTTATGATTCAGAAAGCCAATATCAACATCCAAATTCTTCTATTAATTTAAACTTCTATGGGAAATGAAATCCTCCATTGTTTTTTCTGAAAAAAAAAAACAAACAAACAAGGAGGTTATTTTAATATTATATCCAAATTTCGAATGTCTTAATTTGCAAATATTTTTTAGTACACATTGCTATAAATTTTATAAATTATAAATTTGAGGGTCTTGTGAAATCCAAGAAAAATTGTTAATGAAAGAATTCTAAATAAATAAATATGTCATTACTATTAAAATCTTACCTAAAAAGGGAGGAGCTTCATTAGGATGAATAATACATCGCCTTTCAGTGAAAAGACTTTCCCGATTCAAATTTTATATTATGCATTTTTTGGATGTAATACTAATATTTTTATCAAAAATTTCTAAAATACTTGACTCTTCATTTAAATACCATAGATGATTAGAAAATTCCTTTAAATCATTTGACGAAATCCCTTTATTTATTTTTTCATATTTCTTCAAACTTTTTAAAAAGATTAAATCCTTAAACTCTCACTGCTGATGAGCTTTCCATCCAAGCTTTTTCTCTCTAAACTCTGTTCCCTACACAAACACATTTTAAAGCAATAAATTGCTTTTGCCATCCACCGAGCATGGTGCGATGCCCCTGGGGGCCTTATTTAGATAGATGACTCCAAGTTCCTTCCAATAAAAGCTATACATAATTGAAGTTCCCGATAATCGTGCTTCAATTTTTCATTTTTCAGTGAATTAAAAAGATAATTCACATTACTCAGAATTTTGCTTGAACAACACAAATTTCGTTCTAGTATTTATATCTATCTACATACTTTTCTTTTTCCAAATTATTCCATTTTTCTCTGAATATTTTTAATGAAAACAACATCTGAACTACTGTTCACGTGAGGTGACTCATGTTAGAAAACGCTTCGTAGCAGTAATTTATATATGTAGTGAGGCAATGGAATATATGTCATATCTCGTTCTGCAAACTGCTATATAAATGTTATCGCATCGTTGAAACGACGAGTGTTGGAACTGGTTGTGTTACAACAAAGAATTTGAACCTTATCTTCTAATACCCAATCTTTTAGAACATTCCAGACAGACATAGCTTGCTTCTTTCCGGAAGAAGTTTCTAATTTAGGTACTCTAAGCATCATTTCTTGACCAATAAACGAAACAATGATAGGTAGCTTATCAGTTCTTAAATCTCTCACGTTTAAAGCAGGTAGCAATATATCATTCCAATGAACAAAAATATAACTAGGTTCATTTTCTTTAAATAATTCTGTAATCTTAGTAGCCTTCTTGTTACAAAAATCTTTCCGATATCTCTGGATCGTATTTCGATTGATTGCTGGTTCATCTACGAGTATGTTATATCCCAAAGCCTCAGCTGCGGCTTCGAGAATAAAAACGGCATTTCTCTTGCTAATATGGCGTCTATCGAACACTACCATCAATTTTTCTGTTAAAAAACATTTTCTGCCACATTTTTTCAAAGTATCAACATGTTTCATTCCTAAACTCATCTGATCATTTAGGTTTTCTTCAAGAGAAGTCTGATATGTGTCTGATGAAGGCCTAGATTTATCAAAAATATCTTCAACATCTGGCGAAGCTTCGAAACAATCTACAAGAATATCAGCAGCATGAGAAGTACACTGAACCTTAGCTCGTCTGTTCTCGTTTTCCATGTCTCAATAATGCCCTTTTGCGCTTTGCTAGCTTTATGTCGACTCCCCCAAGACATCTCCTTCAAATATTTTCATATAATTTATTTTATTTTAACATCGGCACTAAGCAAAGAAGTCCATTAATTAAATATAATAGAAAAATATCCAGAAATGAGATACCAAACATTGATGAAAAAGCATATTTTCATTCTTATTTGACATTTAAAACTTCAAAACGTTGGTATTTTGAAATATATTTTATCTTTATAATATTAGTTTTGTCCTGCCAAGTGATTCATTTACACAAAATATTACGATTTCAACGTGTAATCAAAGAGTCAAGAAAAAGGAAATAGGGAGGCAGTGAGCGGACTTCGTCTTCACGTTTTTTGTTGTTCACACACGACGAACGGACGCACGTACGGACGGACGAACGGACGGACGAACGGATGGACAAACGGACGGACGAACGGACGGACGGACGGACGGACGGACGGACGGACGGACGAACGGACGGACGGACGGACGGACTAGACGGACGGACGAACGGACGAACGGACGAACGGACGAACGGACGGACGAACGGACGGACGGACGAACGGATGGACGAACGAACGAACTAAACGGACGGACGGACGGATCGGACGGGACGGGACGGACGGACGGACGGACGGACGGACGGACGGTCGGACGGACGGACGGACGGACGGACGGACGGACGGACGGACGGGATTTGACGGACGGATTTCGGACGGGACGGACGGACGGACGGACGGACGGAGGACGGACGGACGGACGGACGGACGGACGGACGGACGGACGGACGGACGGACGGACGGACGGACGGACGGACGGACGGACGGACGGACGGACGGACGGACGGACGGACGGACGGACGGACGGACGGACGGACGGACGGACGGACGGACGGACGGACGGACGGGAGGACGGACGGACGGACGGACGGACGGACGGACGGACGGACGGACGGACGGACGGACGGACGGACGGACGGACGGACGGACGGACGGACGGACGGACGGACGGACGGACGGACGGACGGACGGACGAGTGGACGGACGGACGGACGGTTTTACCTGGACGGGATGGACGGACGGACGGACGGACGGACGGACGGACGGACGGACGGACGGACGGAGTGGGACGGACGGACGGACGGACGGACGGACGGACGACGGAGGACGGACGGACGGACGGACGACGGACGGACGGACGGACGGGACGGACGGACGGACGGACGGACGGACGGACGGACGGACGGACTGACGGACGGACTGACGGACGGACTGACGGACGGACTGACGGACGGACTGACGGACGGACGGACGGACGGACTGACGGACGGACTGACGGACGGACGGACGGACGGACGGACGGACGGACGGACGGACGGACGGACGGACGGACGGCCGGACGGACGGACGGACGGACGGACGGACGGACGGACGGACGGACGGACGGACGGACGGACGGACGGACGGACGGACGGACGGACGGACGGACGGACGGACGGACGGACGGACGGACGGACGGACGGACGGACGGACGGACGGACCGACTGACAGATGTTTTGAAAACCTCACTTTCTCCCTATCACGCGACTGAAAAACTTGTATTTTCATTGAAATTTCGAAATCGATTTTCTGCAGCATTACGTAACATTCTCTAGACTACTTATGATCTACGAAAATGTTTCTCTTTAAGCTAGATTCATTTGAGATTAAGGTTTCACCATCGTTGCACACATCATGGAGAGACTTCTGTGGGAAGTTCGCTACGCCTTAGCTAGCACGAATGGAAGCTATACGGCCCGTATAGAACCAATTCCTGCAAACAAGCGTCAGTCTCCCCTATCCAATACAATGCTTCAATATTCAACATGTATTCATTTAAAATGGTGTTTCTTGCTAAGTAATGGAGTATCAGCTTTCAATGAAACACGTACGTCTACGGAGGACCTCGGAAATCGTTTCCGGTTCTCCGCCATTAATTTTTCAATTATTCACCAAAGACGCATTGACTCCATTCTCACGTCGTGCCACCGACAAATGGATTGAGTTCTCTGTTTCGTCGCCCATTACACCTACCGCGCATTGACTTTCAGGGTTGCCAACCTCCTTCCTGCTAGACGACGGACAGTTCTCCTTTCCTATGAATTGTTTTCCTGTCCTCTATCCATAAATAATAATAGAAATAAAATGAATTATAAATATTTTTTAGTGATTCTTTTGAATTGAACTAGTGTTTCATAGTTGTACGAAATAATTTTCCCCTTCAATGACATATATTTTGAACTTTTTTGTTTCCGGTATACATGTTCAGACAAAAGGAAATAAAATATTTTCGTATTATGGGATTTCAAATCTGATAACCCTCGTTTTTACATTTTCTTATTTTTGATTAATTCTTCATCTTTCTAAAAATTAACCCACTCGGATAGTTAACAGAATACTCTGCGAAATTTTTCATTTGTTTGTAAGGTAGAGTATTTTTAACAAATTGCAAGCGCTTAACATTCACGTAGCTTATTTAGTGATGTCGAAGTGATCGAAAGTTGTTTTTATATTATGAGAGCCAGTCAAAAACTAATGCCTCTCATTTTTTATATTTAAATAAAATTAGCTAAGTAAAAGTTTTGAATTTAGCACTATTCCTGAAACCGTCTTCTACAATCCACTGCCGTAGTAAATTTATGCAACATGTGGCAGCACAGAAGTCATTTGAAAAATGACCGATATCCATGTTCGTGTGAGACAGTGTTGTGTGATTGAATTCTTGAATGCAGAAGGTGATATACCCATTCGCATTCAGAAAATACTAAAAAATGTGAACAGTGATACAAAAGTGGATGTCTGTACTGTTAGACGGTTGGTTCGTCGCTGTAACGAAGCTAAAGGCAAGCGGCAAATGCCGTTGGCTGACGAAAAGCGACCGGTAGGGGTGGCTGAGTGCATCAATTGATGTCACTGCAACGCCTAAGTGTTAAGTGTTATAGATTTTTAACTCAAAACAGCTTACAGACTTATTCTAGGGTTTTCTATTTATTGATGAAAGAACGTTCAGCCTAATCATATATCTATAAATTCAGTTTTATTATTCATTTGATTTTTAGTTTCATATCCTTATTTCTCTTAACTCTACTCCGCAGGAGTTGAATGCGTTGAAACCGTGTTTTCACGTGGAGGCACTTATGGCAAGCATTTAATTTGCGAACTTTATTAATAATTCAGTTACTTTTTTCCGTTACAATGTTTTCAAACCATTCACACTGGCGTTGAACGTGGAGCAGTCCTCCGTTAAGCTTGTCAATCATCATCAGTCGTAGTCAGCCATTGCTACTCATCTCTGACCTGAAGCTGGACGACGTTAAATACTGGGGGCTCCTACGCAATTGTTATTCAGAAAACCGAGGTGTCACGATGTGTTTAACCTCCGTGACATCACTGATCGTGGTTAAGCAATTTGGCTACTGACGGCGGCAATACTTCAAGTCGAGGTGGTTATTTGAAGACTTGAAGTAAAAAAGGATGTAAGTATCATTTCTGTTAAATTTATGTTTTATAGCAATTACGATGAAACCTATATAACATAAATAAGAACGAAAGACCAGACAAATTTCTTGATAGTGTTACGGGGTGATTATAAATGACAGGAGTGGTATCTTTCAAGTCTTTATTTGCTCATACACTCACTGTAAAAATGTTTTTGGGAACATTACAACTGATTCATAAAGTAAATTTATTGAAACTAGAGCAATCAAGTTTATTTATTTCCAGGTTTATAGATTTTAGGAGTTCAACACTTAAATGTAAAAATTGTTTTAAGTTTGGTAATAAACAAAATAATGGGAATTTAGAGTTATTTTTAATATATTTTGTGTTAGATACAGCTGTCTCACAATAAATGTTACAATTTTCAAGAGCATGTCTAAGTTGAAGATCACTTTTTGCCAACAACCAAGGGATGGCTAATTTCCTCTCAGGAATTCAGATATGTGAATTGATATGGGAATATGAAAAATGAACATCTTGAATACAAGAATTTTTTAATGAATTATTAATAATAAAATAAATTAATAACAACAAAAATACACATGATAAAAAACAAATATAATGCATTTGAAAAATAAAAGTGTAAATGTCGAAATGCAGAAATACATTTTTGTTTGTGTTGAAGAGTTCGTTTCTTGAAGCAGGCACCCGGCGGAGTTAAGACCACTCCTGTAAGTCGTTCACTTTTCAACAAAATCACACTCTACCCACGAGATTTGAGAAAATATACACAGCGCTGAACGTTGAGTAAACGTATCTCTAAGGAATACCTCGCCTCTCTCTGCAGACAGATTTTGCACGAATAATTGTTCAGAGGGCGGTCAAAACATCGCTTGTGCGCGCGGTGTGAGGTTAACGAACCGAGGAAGTAATGATGAAAAGGCCTTCTTCCCCCCCCCCCCAACAGTCTGAATGAATCCTAATAATGTACCTGAAAAAGTGTTCTTTTCCAATTTTTCTTCAATAGGATCTCTTGATTTAAACATTTCAAACTGCGAAAATCATTAATGAGGCACCCTAACTTGCATGAATAGTGTTCCTGGAAAAAACTAATTAATAATTGCCCTGCAGGGACATCAAACTCGCAAACGTTGACGATTTTTTTCGCATGGCTCTTGTCAATTCCTACCTTTCTCTAGCTACGCCACTGGTTCCGTTTGATTACTGGCTCGTGTTAAACTATTCAACATGTTCTCGCGAAATCCAACCACCTTTCTCCGCAATTCCCACCCACCCACCGGCAAACGCTGGTCATTTCTTCCGGACCGCAGTTTCTCGTTCTCTCCCATCCCACTCCGCCATCACATCGGTCCGGTTAACCGCCTCACCCCCTCCCCGCCTCGCCCCTTCCCTAGTCCGCCTGAACCCGCCCCGCCCGCTGTGAGCAGGGTGATCCGCGAGCGTACAAATTGTGCTCATTAGCGAGGGGGGGGGCACAAAGGGATCAGATCAATAGAGACACAATGGGGCCGTTAACCTCCGATGGGCTGGAGGAGGGAGAAAAGGGGCGGGTCTGGCTTGGCGGGGAGTATCGCGACAGAGCGGGGGGCTCTTGATTGATTGATTAGTGATTCCAGCCGCGCCAACTGTTAAGGTCATTAGCCCCGTAAGTGTAGTGAATTTTTATTGCGAGAAGTGGCGATGATCTGCTCCCACTGGAGGGCGAGATCCGGAGCCGAATATCAGCCGGCTTGCGTGGATTTTTCTTTCACCAGCTTGACACCGCCCCAGCCGGTACAAGCTCTAATCTCGCGACTGCACTTCCGATATATGAGGTAGTTTAGTGATTGCGCGCGCGTGTGTGTGTACACGTAAGGGGTGAGGAAAGGGCAAGGAATGTACGTTATGTAATTGTAATGTTGTATGTAATTGTTATATGTACTAGGTTTTACCTTTCGATATCATTGTTTTCTTTTCATTACTATTCTTTATTCTCTCCTCTTGTCCACCATCTTTATCTTTCTCTTTTCTTTTGATTTTCACTCTCAACTTTGATATTTCTTGTTCTCAATGTTCTGCCTTAAGCCGCCATCCTGATTGAGTTTTTCTCTGGGCTTACTCGATCGCTTAAGGCGTTTCCTTGGATGGTCCCTAGTATTGCATTCCAGACGTAAATGTAAAATACCCCCTTTTTGTTTATTGTTCGCAGTTGAGGCATACCGAGTAATCACAATTGACATTTTGAGCGCAATTAAATTATTGATTCTAAGTGGAATAAGTAGAAGTTTTTTTTATTTAATTTTTAAGAATGTTCCTTGGATCATATATTTCCATTTCCTAAAATTTCAAAACTAAACAAAAATGGTAATAAATTTATATGGCTCGCACAGATATATTAAAGTAGATGGTAGTCTCAAATTGATTTTTTTTCTCTGTGACATGTTAATATAAACTATATCTCAACGCCTCAACTGTAATTTTTAAAACTATAAATTCATTAAAGAGGTTAGGCAGAAGAGCAGGTCTTGAGGTCTGAACCTCTCCAGAGACTATGGGTCTTGTCTTTTGAGGAGATTGTATTGGAACTTTTCTCTAATAACACAACTAATAAAATGTATAATTACAAATTGAAAATATGAATATCGTAAGAACATTACCCTACCAGATATAACGTTATTTCAATAAAAATATCAGTATGGTACAAAATAGTTCTTAGGTAGGGACTCTAAACCCTGAAAATATGGATTGGAGAATTAGTTAAGCGACGTAATACGGTCCACGCGCCATTTTTACTTTCTCATCTTTGCTCAGGACACTTCCGTCCTCAGAACCACATTACATACCGACACACCTCATCAACATGACTCAACATGCATGATCCCGAAATGCTCCATCAACACGCCGAGAACGCATGCAGAAAAGTCAAGGCTCAAATTGATATGTATTCTACTGATTGATATGATATTGAATTGATTCTATTGTAGGGAGTAAGATTATAGTAAAATCGACGGGCTTCGAATTCAACCCTTCACGTCCACAGAAAATGCTGAAAAGTTGCTCGATGCAAATATCGAAGTCTAGTGCGCATCTGCAGGGCAGTGCTGCATTAGCACTGAATTTAATTACGGTTGACGGGCGCAATCATTCCTTAATTGAGATACCCAATATTCTTTGTACTAAAACCTCCAGGCACGATTTTCTCAATAGAGACGACTCACCAAACTAAATTTAAGAGTTAGTTTTCTGTTTCGGAGTTTAAGATGCTATATCACGGCGATCCGTGCGAATTTTGTTGCTAAATAACAGAAATGAAGGCAACAAAATAACCATCAAATAAAGTCACCAAGACAAACCTCTTGGGGATGATTTTCAGTATTATACTTAACTGGGAAACACAATTATGTCAGTCCGTGTCGTCTTTCACAAACGCAAATTTTAAACATGTCCATAGCACCTACGAACTTGGAAAATGTGTACCAAGCTGATTCAAGGTTTTTACTGAACTTTCAAGTCTCTCGACTAGCGAGATCCTCTACAGCAGCTACCGGGATATTTTGAGTACCAAGTTGCCTGATTCGCTTGCAAACGCGGGTGGTCAGGATTTGACGTGAAGCTGTTTAATTAAAGACTTTCTTACGATGCGTGCAGAGTTTAGAACAACAGCCCTTTGCATTGTCGGAATGTGTCGGTTTTCAAAGTGAAACTTTGCAGATGATGAAGTTAGTCAGTTCATTTGCACAGAAGACCACAAGAACTATGTCACAGATATCAACCGCAACATGTCCTCAGTTCAATAGCCAAGACCTGATATTTCCGGATTCACTATATTGACAATAAGGCGGCTATATTTCTACCTAAAGATATAGCTTTGTTGACAATAATCCGACTATACTTATTATAAATAATATAAATAATGATAACTAAAACTACTGTGGTGTAATACACCCAAATTCTCATGCAAGAATGTCGCATACCTTCACTCAGAACTAGTCGACCGTTCGCGGTCGCTTAGGCCGTAGCCTATCACGCATCATTTTGATGTTACTGCAGCGCCTTTAACTGGGAGGTCCTAGGTTCAAATCCTCACGGCGGCAGGATTTTCGACACTAGTTTCTCAGCTAGGTCGAATTCAGTCTCTGTGTGGAGAATAATTCTAGCGGCCGGCTGCTCTGATCGGTAGTTTTCCGTGGTTTCTCCGATCAACACGAGGCGAATGCCGTATCAGTACCCTAACAAACGGGCCACGGACCGCGCGTGTTCTTTTCTTCCTCTTCCTTGGCCTATCCTCACCCCTTACACACACACACACACACACTAACATGCACTACACTACCACATATTCCGGGAGACCAGTCGGGAGCTTAGAGCTTGTCCCGACTGGGGTGGTGCCCCGCTGGTGGGAGAGTTCTGGTTAGGGGGAAACCCTACTAGCCAACGGTAGGTTGGTGCCGGATCTCGCCATCCAGTGGGGGAAGATCACCGCCATATCCCGAGAGAAAAAACATGCACTACTCTTACAGGACTAAGAACCTAAGCTGTTGACGCACCCGAAATCAGTAACAAACAATAACGAGTCAGTAAAAAATAAATTAATTTTAACACGTCCATCAAAAAGGTGTGGAACGAAATCAAAATTCTCGTGCCAGCGCAGCTCACTCATTCACTCCAAATGCGTGGATGGCACGCGGCCGCCAAGGCCGTGCGCTAAGAGCAATGGAGCGCGTGAGCGAGTCAATAGGTGCGGCGGTAGTGCGAGGGCCAGCGTGCGAGCGCGGGGGCGAGAAGTGGCCCGTGAGTGCCCCGAGGCCAAGTCAACATTTGCGATGCGTTCGCCCCGGAGCGGCGCCTGTAACTCTTTGGCGCGCCGCGGCATCGCTACCAGCTCCACGGACACGCTCACCGCGACTGTGCGGCCGGCAGCAAGTCATTGTGGACGCACGCCGCTGCCTTCGGTTCTCCATGCGCAAACCTTCCGTTGCGGCCTTCCGTCTCGTGGAAACAGTGTATGTGTGTGTCTGTGGGAGAAAGAGGAGAGGGAGAGGAAAGGGAGAAAGAGGAGAGGGAGAGGAAAGGAAGAGGAGAGAAAGGGGAGAAGAGAGTGGAGAGAGAAGAGAGGAGAGGAAGAGGAGCGGGAGAGGAGAGGGAGAGGAGAGGGAGAGGGAGAGGAGAGGGAGAGAGAGGGAGAGGAGAGGGAGAGGAGAGGGAGAGGGAGAGGGAGAGGAGAGGGAGAGAGGAGAGGGAGAGGAGAGGAGAGGGATAGGAGAGGGAGAGGAGAGAGAGGAGAGGTCGAGGACAGAGAACAAAGAGAAAGAGGAAAGCGAGAGAGAAAAAAGAAAGAGGGGGAAAGACAGAGAGAGAAGAAAGAGAGAAAGAAGAAAGAAAGAGGAGAGAGATAGAGAAGAGAAAGAAGAGAGGAGAAAAAGAGAGAGGAGAGAGAGAAAAAAATTGAAAGGAGAGATTAGGACAGTCCAGTATTTAGCTTTTCAATAGCTCTTCAGTTTTTAAAAGGCAACTGTCTATTTCTCATACTGGAGTGTTTGGGTTGGTGAATTTTTAATTATTAAACGTTTATTGTAATTTGGATGTTTCTGAACCAACATTACCATAATATACGTAAGAAATGGTTGAGTATCATTTATAGCTCTCATCCTAACCAATCAGTATTTATGCCCTTCACAGGAAGTGCGATAAAGGTTAATTCATCGGAGTTTTATGAAGTTTTATCTGTAAACGACATACTGCTAACCAAAATATAGTCCGAGAATTTTACGAATTTGTAGAGTTTTAGGGCACAAAAGTGACCCGGAACGGGAATTAACCACATACGTATAATTCCAACGTATATCGAATGTATTCTGACAGAATGATAAAATGTAACCACAACAATTGCCAAGACATCAAAGTTTGGTCTGACAGATCTATTACAAAGGAATGACAGGAAGTTAACTACTGTTTCAGGCGATGTTTTAGAAACCATGCTTTGTTAAAATGCATACTATTTTCTTCTAGATTTTTTTACGCTCTACGGATTTCCACTCCATTTCCTCCAATTCTTATTTACAATTCCCAACCGTAGTAAAATTGTTTCATAGTACTAGTACCAGTCAATCAATTCTCAGAAATGTATTTTACCTCGCGTGTGACCTTGGGGGTTTGAAAGCACTCGCGCAACAAATTACGTGAGTCCCGCGATGGCAAGATTACCCATGCAGGATCCTCGTCGTCCTTTCAATGCTGCTTTACGTCTATTAAAGCAACATCTGGAAGGTATTATAAACTTCTCAGAGGATTAAGACGCCAAATGACAATGTAACAACCAAATATCACTTTTTATCAATGAATTTACCTACCTTGTACGACATGACGAGTATAAGGTAAAAGAAAGGATTTGAACAGAATATGATATTACATAGAAATAGTAAATATAGTAAATAATAGTAATAATAGGCAAAATAGTAAAATGTAATAGTAAAATGCGTAGGAATAGTAAATAAATGAATTTTGGGATTCGACTTAGATCTGAAAGAGTGCGAGGACCTGTAAGGTCCTGCTAGAATCTGTAAGGACTTCCAAAAGCCAAGGATATAATGCAAACAACATGGATAACATGGATAAGAGCCAAAACTTTATTGCTTATTTATCCTTGAAAATAGATTTTATTACATGGAAGCTTTTTATCTTTTTTTCTCTTTTTCTTTTTTTTTAATTCAAGTAGTATATGACTCAGTGTAGGGATCACAGAATTTTGAAAATGTGCACACAATTCATTTTTCCTCATAGCACGTCATACGCAGTTTTAACTGTTATTGACGTAAAATAAATAAATAAATAAACACCTGATGAGTCTGCGTGAACTTGCCATGGTCTGCAAGATCCTGTATCTGCAAAGGTGTGTGCAAGGGCCTGCGTGAACCTAAAAAGCTGTGTGAAGACGTCCAATCGTCTACAACAATCTGTAATAGTATACGAAAATCTACAAGGAACTGCAAAGATCTGCGCGGATCTGAGGCCGGAGCAGTACTGTTATTGAGCGGAGGTCACGAGGATCTCGTAAATAACTGTAAGTTTGCACAACTGATAGAATTAATTCCTGGCGTATCTAATACTTGATAATGAGA
The DNA here is from genome assembly GCA_011170035.1 of Teleogryllus occipitalis. Classification (NCBI taxonomy): domain Eukaryota; kingdom Metazoa; phylum Arthropoda; class Insecta; order Orthoptera; family Gryllidae; genus Teleogryllus; species Teleogryllus occipitalis. The sequence goes on from BLKR01003318.1 coordinate 136,132, forward strand.
TCACAAAGAGTACGTGTACCAGGATCACTCAGAGATATGTAAATTACTTATAGTACCGATATCAAATATCAGTTTTGAAATTCCCTTCCCTAAGGCGGCGACTATAATGTAAGGGTGTTACACCATCGTATTGGACGTTATACCCAAGCGTATCGGGCTGTTATACGTGAAACGTTACCGTATCGGGCGAAAAAATCGTTTGTACACCTTCCTTCGGAGGAGAAGTAAAGCCGGCTGTCCCATGTAGTAGATTTATTGCATGTAAAATATCCTCAAGCCTAAACGAAACCTCTGAGCTAAATTCAAATTGCCTGTTTCGTCGCCCATGTAATACCTTCTTTCTCCCCTAGTAGGTGAAAGAAGCGTAACGAAATTTGCGTTGTCAGACGGAAGAGCAGGCCTCATGACCTGAGTCTCGCCACGTAAAATAAGGCATTGATTCATTCATTCCCTTCAAAATCTAGCACTCGTAATGGGCTTCATGAGTGCTTCTTGCCTCCCAGCGGGGAGGTGCACGGTGCTCCCGCATCCCCCCCCCGGCGTGTTTGCGGGCGGGCGGAGTCAGCCAGCAAGTTCACGCCCAGGGACCCGTCGGGACGTGCAGGGAGAAGCACAGCGGCGCCGCCGCAGGGAGTCCGTTAAGACCCTCATTATCCCGCAGAAAGTCCCATTTGTGACGTAAGCTCCAGGGAGCCGACGAGTCTCGGCGGCGGGGCAGAAGTGACAGGCGAGCTGCGTGCCACTCCCGACGCCGCTGTGGGCGCTTGGCGTCGCGTTCGACGTCTGTAACGAGAGCGTTTTAATTCGATGCTTTTTAAAGATATTAAATTACACGCTATTTAAGAATTCCGGAAGTTAGTTTTCGTGACCTACATCACAACCACCTCATCGCACTATTTCAAAGCTTTTAAGTTTCTGCTCTTTGCAGTTGAGTGAGTTCTCGTTTTTCGCTTGAATTGCCGGGTATTTGTTGCATTCCATTCACCTTTTTATTTTCTATTAATAAAAAAAACAAAATATATATATATATATATATATATATATATATATATATATATATATATATATATATCAGAATTTTATAAAATAATTGTGTTAATTACACTAGGCAACAATGTTTTTACCTCCAGGGAGATAGAATGCGCAACATAATTTAAATAACATTAATTTTATTCTTAGATTACGAAAATTACAATAAAATCTCATATCACGTTTTTAAAAATGCCGTATCATACCGTATTTTACTATTATTGCAAAGACACTTAAATCACTGTCATCTATAGATAGTAGGATCTAAAGTTGTTTAACATGTCACTGCCCAAATTAAGGGCATTGAATGAAATTCTCAATGGCTGCCAGTAATTCTCTCCAATTTTCCACTGGCTAGATGAGAGCACATAGAAAAAACTAAATAGTTGTCAAGCCTAAGTTCACAATTGGAATAAACATCAGCCAGCAAGGTCTAAAGGAATAATATATCGTCATGTCAAAAGTTTAATGGCAAAAAGCCGTATTAATTTACAGAAATAATACATTTAATTCTCAAACAACGAACATTATTGTTGTAATTTCAGTACATCATAGTTAAACACACCAACCAAATCTCCAGCACCTCGATACACCGAACCCAGATCCCCCAATTAGCAGAGCGCCCGAGCATTAAGTCATTGCTTTTAATGCTCCCCCACACACGCTTTGGATTGTGCAAACAACACTAGTGCGGAAACCGCACACGGGGTGAACCTACAGCGTATAGAAATGGATAGTCTCCAGGTGATCTGATAGTTATGCCAACGCGTCAAATTTGGAACAAATATTTAATTTATAGGGAACCTCCTTTTCACCAACCCTCTCTTCTGTTTATCTGTTAAAGTTGGCGCTTATCTGGAGACTTTTGCACGCAGCTCACACGACAGAATGCTACTCAAATTTGCGGTTAAACTGTTTATTTCAAAACATCACAATTGAGAAATTCTTAGAATTGAAGGAACACAAATTTTTAATTATAATTATTCCTTATGTTTTGAAAGTCAAGGGAGAAGTAAATTAAACATACTAATTTCCCAATATTTATTTTTCGAAGATTCGATTAATACAAAAAATTATATTCCTATTTGACTAGTTCGTCATTCACCGACAGGAGCGTTGGAAGGGGCAGTCGTCTGTTGTCGCCTTTTGTATTCTCTCTTATTTGCATCTCTCGTGCGATCAACACAGATGCAGGCATTACGAATACATAGGATTTAACATTCACCTGAATAAAAATGAAACCATGAGTTGCCATGGCCACAAACAACGGTGTCTCGAATTATATTAACTTTCGAAATACTGGATTAATAGTTATATTTTTTGGCAATGGCTAAGGTATAATGCTTTCTCGCACACTTGGCATAAAATAGTTTGTAAGAAACAATCATCCTTTGCCCATTACACTTAACTACGCCTGAAAACTTTGCGACATCAGAAATTAGAAGCATATTTGTCGCTGGCTACGCAGCGATCAAATTTGTCTTTTTTTTTGGCAATTGATCGCCCGGTCGCGATCCCTGCCAGTGATTGCTCTAGCAGTAAGCTTTTGCCTGGTCGTGAAAACAGAGCGTAGCCGGGGTGACTACCAGAATGTTTGCAATGACAAATGCTCAGTGGCGTCAGTGACAAGAGCGTAAGCCGCGCACCGGCGAGGCATAACACGTCACAATTAGCGCGAATCACAGCGCCGAATTCAAGAGTACAGTTGCTCCCAAGCACGGTACAGTGCTAGGTAAATAATGTTGGCTTCTAAAATATTTATAAAATAAATGTTACTCACCTTTACTTTTCTATAGATATGCATTTTCAATAATTTCACTCACATCTATTAAACATATAGTATTATTTTCTTTGTTATAAAATACTAGATCCATCTATTACATTCTGATTATTTTTTTAAATCTCAATATACTAGTTTCTAACAACCCAATCTTCACTTTTAATAAACAATGAAATACATTTAATATTTACATAATATGTTCGTAAGCCCATCAATCACTAGCATAACCAATAATGCACAGACTTTTGTGGAGGCTAATAGTGTCTGCGTGATGAGTACGCTTTTGAACAAACATATTGTATATTATTGAACGTCGTCACATGGAGCATACGGTTATCTTTAGACGCGTGTAGGTCTGCACATCCAGTAGTTCAAATTCGCACAATTCCCCGACAACGCCACCGCTCTCTGTCATCTCTACCCACGCGTGTTCGCCACCGCGCGAATGAACACGCCTTTGCGTGTCCTCGCTGCGATTGCCCGCGCCTGCACCTGCTCCCGTTTATCCGCGCGCGTTGGCGCCCGCGTAGCGAGATTTGTACGCTGTCCGCACGGCAACCGACGACCCCGCCCCCCCCCCTGGCCCAAACACCACCACGCGCTCTGCTGGCGCGATTCCTCAGCGGTGGCTGCGCCGCTCGCGCACCGCCACCTGCCGTTGCACCTGCGGCGCGCGCGCCCGGCCCTCCAGACACACCGCTGAAGCATTCTGGATTCACTTTCCTCGTGGAACTACTACAATAGGAGTTGTGAATGTCTTTAGGGCGGTATGAAACAACGAAATACCAACTACTTGTCAGAAAAAATATCATAAATAAGAAATATATTTTCTTGGAGAGAGAGAGAGAGAGAGAGAGAGAGAGAGGAGGGGGGAGAGATAGAAAGAGAGATACATAGATAGAGAGAGAGAGGGGGGAGATAGATAGATAGAGAGAGAGAGGGGGGAGATAGATAGATAGAGAGAGAGAGAGAGAGAGAGAGAGAAAGAATAAGTATCCGCATCCGCCATCTTACCTACATATAGTTAAGATGGCGGCTAATTTCGCTCACCTCATCCGCCATCTTACCTTCAACTCACGGAAACGCGCGGAATGCTTGTATCTATGTATAAATACTTTTCGAGACAGCCACGCGTGAAAGCGGTTCTTTCAGAGTATCCATGCAGTGATAAAAGTTCAAATTTTAGCAGTAGTGTTAACAGTGATTCATATACTCTTAAATCTTTGAATGCAGCAAGTGTTCATATAAATTACTGAATGCAACAAAGCAAACAAAATACTTTCATCTGACCGCATCAGCTACTGTTCACTTTAATATATCAATAAATGAGATGTTTACTTGAAGTAAAATATGATGAAACGCTGTAAGATCTGTCTAAAAAATTGTATATGAGACGCGTGATGAAAGTGATCGGATTATAAAATATATTTCGTAATACTGTACTGTTATATCGATTTAATGCAACCAGAGGAACGAAACATTCAGCTTTCGTTAAGAATTGTTTAATTGTCCACCACCCGTTAAGAACAATCGAACAAAATAAACTCTCTCCCTGTCTGTCTGTCTGTCCGTCTCCCTCTCTCTCTCTCTCTCTCTGCAAGAAAATATATTTCTTATCTTTTTTTTCTTACAAAAAGTTGGTATTTCCGGAAGTATTAAACGGCACACGACCGTACTACAAATAACGGACGGTGCAGTAATATATTTTCCTACCTAGTGCTTAAACCTACCCTGTCTTATTTTTCGAATTCTGTGACTTAAATTTGCGAACATCTATTGCCGAGCGTTTCACAGAATTTCCGTATGTATCTCAAAAACCATTTACTTTGCTGCCCTCTCTATCATACAGATATGATTTTTCTAAAGTAGTTCCATTTCGTGATCACCTCCACCCTACTCTAATTTTCATTTAACTTTTTTTTGCGCTTTGGCTAAAATTATTGATGTAACGTCATTCCAAGAACTCGCGGCGTATTCTCGCAGACTCCGAGCGCACGCAGCACATTTGCACACACCCACACACATTCTTTTTATTTGCTTCAGGAATTCACTGTGGGTTTTCTGGGATGTGGTCTGATCTATTCGGAAGACTACCTTCTCTAGTCTTTTGATTTGTGGTCACAAGTATCTGTACTCAGGCACGTTTCTGTTTCTGAGAATCTCTCTTTGACACGAGTTATATGTTTTGCGCATTTCCCCGAAACTAACTTGTATCAATATATTTTAAAAGTCAAAATCACGTCAGTCACATTCAGCTACCGTTGAGCATTCTAATACAACGATAATCTATAATCTATGCACTATAATATGCAAATCTGCTTTTTTGTAAGGTTGAAATATATTCCATGTCGTAATACATGAAAATGAATAACCACATGTAACAATTGTAATTAAATATTAACAGTAAATTCGCTGCTTATCTTGTATATCTTGATATAAACGTATTGAACAGAGAAAGCATTTTCATTGTATGTTTTTCTCACTTTCCTTCCAAAGAATACATAACGTCAAAGTTAGTAAATAAATAAGGATAAAGTAATTGGTAAATTAGTAAGTACTCGTATTCTGTCGGCAAGTTCTCCTCTTTAGGATTTTTCCTCATCCTTTCCATATGGTACCTTTTATGCTTTGATGCGACGGAGAGCCCATCTGAGATGGATACCAGAATTCTAAAGTTTAGAATATCATAGGATATAGGGTTTGTAATGACTTAAATGACTTTGAGATAGCCACATAGGTAATGCAGTTTGTGTATAAAATAATGCGGGAGGCCGATTCAAATCAAGAGGATTTTTGGGTGTTCCCGGTTGAGGAGCGAAATGGCGCTGGCATCGTAGTAAGGAAGATTGTTGACGGAGACGGAAAAGAGAGATGATCGCCAGTAACGCTGCAGTTAAGATCTGCAAATTTGTTGAGATAAATTTTGTATAGTTACTTGGTTATTATTTTAACGAATATAGCTTTTTATTAATATTAATTGAAAAAAATTATTTCTTTGTTGGAATTTCCTCTCACAATAATGGATTATTCTTCTTCTTTTACTGCTATGACTTAATTGTGCGTAGGCTAGATTCCAGAAGACCCTAGTGCCTTCTTGTGAGACTTGTCCTGGGCAAGTATATCTAATCCTTCAGATGTGACTTTCGCCGCACGCCGTCAGCAGCTGCAGCGTGACTTTTAAATTTGCCTAAATTACAATTCTATTTTCATTAAAATTATAAGATTAAAATTATACTTCTGAACTGTTAAAGGAAAATTTCTAAACAACTTTACGATATCTAGAGGAAAGTACGGTCTCTTATTTAGTTATTGAATACTATCACACAATATACATATTATCCTAAAAATAAACAAACTACATCATTCCCAGAGCGATTTACTTCAAAAGAAAAGAACAATACAAAAGATTGGTTGCTATGGTAAACTGCAAAAATATGGTTTTTCTTCTCTGTTATTGTTGTTTTAGCATAATAATTACTTTCTTGGAGAAACTTCAGGGTTTAGTATTTCAATTTACGTCTGGATATTTTTGCCAATCTCGCCATTGTAGTTTCACCACATGAAATTGTACGTCAGCAACCATAATATCGTTTATAGAAAAATCAACAGCTGATGTGAAATATGTGAAACTCGGAATGCAAGAAGCTAAGATCCTAGCTAGCGATCACTTCGTGAAATTTATCGAGTACCCTGGCGGCGCACTCAAAAGCATGAACGGCATTTGCATCATACACGCTAGAGAGTGAATCCGTGAAGGACGACATATGCCGTTCTACACGCCTGATGGGCTACAGTAGTTTGCCATTCCTTTTCATGGAGGCGCTAGTGTGCCAATTTTGTCATTTGATTACTATGCCAGATAGTGCAGGTCTAGGTACAATATCCGCAATATTATCCGATAATTCAAATCGAAACTCTGATTGGTGCTAAATTGCTAAAGGGTTTAATGTTGCTACGATATTCCAAGTGCCTTTCCTGAGATCTATTTTACATGCCGACAAGCGTCGATGTCAATGTAGATGCATGCCGTCGATTTTTGGCACTTCAAACATCCCCCTTGGGGTCAGTAGTCCCGCATGACAAACTCTATGCCATCAAGGCCGGTAATGGATTATTACATTTAAAAAAATCTTGAAGCAAAGTGTAATATTATAATGACTTCGGGCAAACCAGATAGCTTTGAACGTTTCCTTTGAAGCTATTTTTCGGTCTTATGAACGAAAGAAAGTTTTCATAGTCGGCCCGGTGGCCAAGATCGCTAAGGCAGTAGTGTCGTAGTGATCTCGGACCGAAGGGTCGCGGGTTCGAATCCCGCCTTCGGCATGGATGTTTGTGTGTGTCTGTGTTATCCATACGTGCCCTTCCTACTAATTCCCCTACAGTTCAATCTAATAGTGGTCGCTAATGACCTAGCTGTTGATGTGACCTTAAAAAAAAGTTTGCATAGGTACTTGCATAAAATTTAAGGATCAAAACCAAAGTTCGCTTCCTGAATAGCGTTCCTTCTGTAGCACAGCAATGACTAAAACCACCGATACGTTGCCTATTTGAAACCTATACGCCATCCAACTCGATACGCCAGCTCGCGTTAGGTTGAATCTACAATACTCAAGTTTATATGCAAGTCGGCACGGGTTGACATGGTCTCTCTCTCTCTCTCTCTTTCTCTCTCTCTTTCTCTCTTTCTCTCTCTCTTTCTCTCTCTCTTTCTCTCTCTCTTTCTCTCTCTTTCTCTCTTTCTCTCTCTTTCTCTCTCTCTTTCTCTCTCTCTTTCTCTCTCTTTTCTCTCTCTCTCTCTTTCTCTCTCTCTTTCTCTCTCTCTCTCTCTCTTTCTCTCTCTCTCTTCTCTCTCTCTCTTTCTCTCTCTTTCTCTCTCTTTCTCTCTCTCTTTCTCTCTCTCTCTCTTCTCTCTCTTTCTCTTTCTCTCTCTCTCTTCTCTCTCTCTCTTTCTCTCTCTCTCTCTCTCTTCTCTCTTTCTCTCTCTCTTCTCTCTCTCTTTCTCTCTCTCTCTCTACACCTCTATCTCTCTCTATTTCTCTCTATATCTCTCCCTATTTCTCTCTGTATCTCTCTTTTTATCTCTCTCTATTTCTCTCAATCTCTATATCGCTATATCTCCATACCGTTATATCTCTATCTCTGTCTCCAATCTCGCTTTCTCTCAATATTCCGCACTGTAGCTCTCAGGCTCATTCACACCTCTCCACTAAACGTGCGCGTGCGTGCTGAGATAAATCCACGTGTGTCCGCTTTGGTTTGCATGTCTATCAGTCGCGTTCTCAGAAGCCGCACCCGTGAAAGCCTGGCGCACCGCATAAGCTCCTGCCACAACACCGGAGAGAAGCTCCTCTCACTCGCCGCATTCTAGGAGCAGACTCCGGAGTGTCATGGGGCCATTCAGTGGATGGCTTCACATCTCTTGTACACGGGAATTGCGGTGCTAGGCACGGTGGCAGTGAAACACATGATTTTATTGTCCCGTTATATCAACAAGCAAAAACTACGACACATAAATTAATATGTCACCCGTCGTTTGCGGGGTACTCGTGAGATTGCTTGATTTCTGCCTCTGGGTACTGGGTTCAAATTCCTGTCGACACATGTGAAATTGGTGATAAACAAAACCAGTTTGCACAGGTTTCTTCAAGGTTCTAGCGTTTGGTTTGCAGGTCTTTCCTCCACCAATACATCATGCTTCACTTTACAAAATAATCAATCAGAAATCGTTCGTCTACTTTAAGAACAAGTATAAAAATTCAAACTGGTATCACAGAAAATATTCATAATCATTCAGTATATATGAGAAGGTATGAAAAGTTTTTTTTGAAGCACTGTTCAATTTTCACCTTCTTCTTTTCCTTCTCTTCTCTTTTCTTTCCTTCGCATACTTAAATTTTATTTGATTTTATCGTGTTTTCGGGCACGTTAACTGCTTTGGTCATTAGTCCCGTTAGTTTAGTGCATGCTTTTTCTCGGGAGATGGCGGTGATCTTCCCCCGCTGGATGGCGAGATCCGGCGCCGACCTACCGTCGGCTACTGGGGTTTCCCCCTAACCAGGACTCTCCCACCAGCAGGGCACCGTCCCAGTCGGGACAAGCTCTAAGCTCCCAACCGGTCTCCCGGAATATGTGGTAATGTGGTGCATGTTAGCGTAAGTATGTGTGTGTAAGGGGAGAGGACAGATCAAAGAAGAGGTAGGACAGATCGCGCGCGGTCCGTGGCCCGTTTGTTAGGGTACTGGTCCGGCATTCGCCTGGTGTTGATCGGAGAAACCACGGAAAACTACCGATCAGAGCAGCCGGCCACTAGAATTCTCCTCCAGACAGCGACTGAATCGCGTACTTAAAATTACCAGATTTCAATGGGTTTGGTGCCTTATATTGATTTGAACCGTTAAGAGCTAATAATGACGATGTGGACCATATTACATGGTATGTCCATTGCCATCCCCGTCACTGTTACCAATTGGAAACAGAAATGTCGTATGTGAGATTTGACGTAGGCGCCTTCACACATGTCCCGATGGAAGCGTTTGCTGCCGCAGTCGTGGACGCTCCGTAAATCAGCGGAGCCTTTGCGTGAATGGGATTTCGGCGTTGACGCGGCGGCGGTCGCTCCTGTCGGCCTCGCGTGTCACACGCACCTGAAGTTGTTGCCACTTTCGCAGATGCCGACGGGTCTCTCGGAAGCGCCAGCTCGGCACTGCTGCGCCTGCCAGCTCCGCCTTCATCTTCGCCGCCCCTTGTCCCTTGCCGTCTCCCCCGTCCCACCCCTTCCATCCCCTCGCACTTCCGCCTCCCTGCACCAACGACACGACCACCTCGTGACCCTGCCGCCGCGTCGTCCCCAACACCGTGTTTCTCTTGCCACACCCCCTCACTTCATGTTCCCTGCCGTCTCCTTCTGCCCTCCCCATTTACCGTACAAGGAGCGGTAGCTCAGTGCATCAACTGATGTCACTGCAGCGCCTCTAACCGGGAGGACCTAAGTTCCAGTCCTGACAGCTTTTCAGCTAGATGGAATTCAATCACTGACTGGAGAAGAATTCGAGCGGCCAGCTGCTCTGATTGGTAGTTTTCCGTGGTTTCTCCGATCAACTCCAGGCGAATGCAGGAGCAGTACCCTAACAAACGGGCCACGGACCGCGCGCGATCTTTCCTTCCTCTTCCTTGTCCTAACCTCTCCCCTTTACACACACACTTATACTAACATGCACTACACCACCACATATCCCGGGAGACCGGTCCGAAGCTTAAGGCTTGTCCCGGTTGGGGCGGTGCCCCGCTGGTGGAAGATACATGGTTGTGGAAACCCCCTCTAGCCGACAGTAGGTCGGCGCCAGATCTCACCATGTAGCGGGGAAATATCACCCCCATCTCTAATGATAAAATAATGGACTACACTTACGGGAATAATTACTTTTGAAGTTGACGCGCCCAGAATCACTAATCAATCAAGCAATCAATCGCCGCCTTCTCCTTTTCACCGCCTGCCAGGCCACCGCGTGTCCCCATCGCCACCTCCATTCTATGTTCCCTTCCGCCGCCCTTCACCCCGCATTCCCCGCCGCCTCATCGTCCCCGCACCCCACCCCGCCGTGCCACCCGCGCGCCGCCGCCACTTCCGGAGCGCCTGCTGCGTGGGAACTTGGGCGCCGAGTCAAGTTGGGAACTAATCTGGCTGCGCGGGCGGGGAGAAAGGGGAGCCAAAGGAGCGGCGCCGGTTATCCCGCCATTCACAGGCTGATGCCATTCGCAGCGCGGGCCGCGACGCTGCGCGACGCGGGGCGCCGCCGCGCGGTGGCGGGGCGGGGCGGGGCGGGGCGGGGCGGGGCGGGGCGGGGCGGGGAGGGGAGGGGCGGGGCGGGGCGGTAATGAGCACCTGGCACGCCGGCGGCGGCGGACTATAGAGATAGACGAGGAGATGGGATCGGGGGAGCCGAGGACAATATAAATAAATGAATACATAATCCAAGAAAACTAATAAAGAGGTAAATAAACAAATAAATAAATAAAATGAAAGGGAGAAAAAACAGAACGAAATGAACGAAATGAATGAAATAATGATGAAATAATGAATGAAGTAATGAATGAAATAATGAATAAGATAATGAAATGAATGAAATCATATACCGAATGAAATAACGAATGAGATAATGAAATAAATGAAATCATAACGAATGAAATAATGACATTAAATGAATGAAAAAATGAAATGAAATGAATGAGAAAATGAAATAATGAATGAAATAATGAAATGAAATAATGAAAAGAAATGAGTGGGGGGAATGAATGAAAGAATAATGAACTAATAATTACAAATGAGTATCCTTGAAAGTAAAATTGATTGTAAACTAAAATAAAATTGATTGTAAGTCTCTGTGTGGGCCCCGCAAGGACATTTGAACCACCAGAGCGATTGCTCCCAATTTTTGCGTGAGATTTTCTCGGCTCTGCTGGTCCAGGCGGGAGGAATGAACGGAGTGGGAAGAAGGCGCAGAGCAAGTTGGGTAAACGGTGTATATGAGGGTTTTAAATGATTTCAAAAATAAAATACTTGGAAATTCCGCGTACGCAGGTAGGTGTTCAATGTATGAGGAATAATAAAAAGTTGATAAAAACTAAAAGAATGATTGATTGTAGAAAAATAGTTTATGCATAAAAAGATGAATAGATGTGTAATAAATAAATATTGAAATATCATTAAATATATTGCTCGTGGGCGGCAATAGTGGCACGACTCACAAAATACAAATTTTGAGTTAATGTACTCTCTATAATTACAAATTGACATACCTTCCAGAACAATAGCAGCATATCGTACATAACATTGTTCCACCACAAATAGCAAAAATGTGAATGCAGAATGATGCATTTCGATACAATATGAAAACTTCAATCTCATTTATATCACGAATAGAGACTTCCAAAATTTAATTAAAAATAACTCAAAACTTGACTCACAAATAACTCAAAACAATATTTTCCGTTTGTATTTACAGCACATGAAAACAGTTTGTTCTTTCAGGCATTAAATCTCAATTTACAATTAGAAGATTGGTGTTATTTCTACCCAAATTGAACTCTTTGTAGTCTCAGTTTCAATGAATATTTTGTCAAGTATTCATAGGAACACAGGAACACATTTTCCAAAATTTGCGCATTTTCAAACACAAGAAACCACTGTAGTTTATAAAACAATAAATGTTTGTTGTTGAATGATGTGCGATGAGACAAAAATATGAAATTAGATGAGAACCTATTGATAAATATAAACTATAAATATTTTTTTTTGTCGAAAATTACTTTTGATTTAATATACTAAAAAACACGGCGCCGTACTGAAATGTGAATTTAAATTAATAAAAAATTTCAATTAAGAAACTTTTTAAATAGTATGTAAATAATTTGTTATGTGAGGAAAAGTATTAAAAACAGAATTAAATGCAGTAATTAATAGTTAAACGTAAAATTATGTTACAGAAATCAAACATGTCTTAGGAATTATAATTAATTATTATTTAAATCAGTATTATACAACCAAATAAATTATTTCCTCCCTTTCATGTATATTTTATTGTTTTTATTTCTTTTGGGGAAAAAATGTTTTGTACTTACAACCATAACATACTTGTACTAGGTTTTTTAGTAAAAAAATGTTATTATATTTCTCTAATTTTCCTAAGTAACGACCGCAACCAAAGGGAATTAATTCATATTAGCACATTTTTTATTTAATTATTATTTATTATTTAATTTCAAAACATTATCCATGTTACTTCAATTTTTTTATCATCTTCAAGAAATTATCGTCATATAAATGTTTTATGACGAGTTCAGACATCTAAAAAATTATTAATACCGCTTATTTTTCACTGTAGTTTACAGATGTGCCTAGACATACACCAGTGTTCAACGAGCGATTCAAATAAGCGCGCCTAAAGATGTTAAATGACTTGTAAATTCTGTGCGTTCTACATTCTTTGCGTTCTACAAGCATTTGCAGGCCCAGTAAACAGTGGTGTGAGAGAACAGCAGTGAAACCACATCGTTTCAGTTTCGTGTTTTGACTAAATTTGAAGTGTGTCGATAAATGTGATAATGTGAGTTCAATACGATATTTAACTTTCTCGAGTGTGCGCGTGTTGCAAGAAATAAACTATTATGGAGAGTCTACTTTTTTCCGTTTCTCGTTTTCAACTAGGAACCTTCCCGTTAGTAGTAATCTTCGTCAAAAGTAAGTGGAATTTGTTTGTTGCATGTAAAAGTTACCTAAAATGTTTCATTTGATTTTTGCAATTCTAGTGAATGCTGGATATGCATAATTTGCACTCTTGAGTATCTCCATTGTAAAAGTAACCCCAAGTACGTAACGATTATTCTCGTGAATCTCAGCTATGTCATGAATGCAACAAATCATTTCTGAAATCATCATAAGATTCTCCGTTTAATAATTTTAAGCACTGAACGAACCAAATATTGCGAATGACATACTCTAACGTACCCACTAAACATAGAATATTACATCTCTTTTAACAAAATGTATTCGGTATATTTTATACTCTTGTATGAACTAGTGTTGTCTACTATGTTTTCTATGCAAATTCTTTTGGTGAGAGAAAAAGCACATCATTTGTTGTTATCTGGATGACAAATTGTGTTTGAAGACGTGCCCATTACTTTACTCGGATACATTTCCCTTATCCTAAGGAGTCGACTCCAATGTCGCGAGACCTGTGAACGAAAACGGACGAAAGGCGAGAACTTTTTTTTAAAAAATATATTTATTTCCTGTTCAATTTTACAAGTTTTTTCAGGATGATGAATAAATTTATATATAACATTTTTGGAGATGCCAGATATTAATATCATAATTAAATATAATTATGATTTTATTTTAATAGTAATTACGAGTAAAATTTGATTTTAATAACTATTGATTAATTTTTATAATAAATTTAGAGTTTTAAGAGTAGGTTTTATTGAGTAATAAAGTAGCCAATTATTTATGGGGGGTGAAAAATATCTTTGGGGAAGCGGGAACGAATTCGTTTAATGTGATAATTTTTTCCCAGATCGAAATGTTGATGAACAGGATAATATTTTAAAGAGTTGAAGAATTTGGAAGATTGGATAGTAATGAATGTTTCAATTGGTTCTATTTGTAATTCTTTGTGTATTTGGATATTGGAGATGAACCATTCAGCTATTAGAATTCTCCGTAAAAATTTATTTTGAATTGTTTGTATTTTCTTCATGTTTGACGCAGATGCATTACACCAAATTGGACATGCATATGTAAGTGAGGCGAGAACTGACATTCTGTTTACGTAGTTTGTATAACAATAGGAAATGCTGCTTTGCATAGGCTCAAGGATGTTTGATATAAATCACGTTGCCGAAGTCTAGAGACTCCTTATCCAAATTTGATTCTCGTAACGAAGCGTAAATGTCAACTTAAGAAAAAAAGATGCATCGTTATCAATTGCGTTGGACTCACACAATATGTTTTGCACGAAACGTGTAGGCTGAAGGCCAAAGCCTCGCGGTGATGTAGGACACAAACAGCGAAGCATCACTGCACCCTTACAGTTGGGGCTATAAATGCGCCATTTCGTTCGTGATTAACGACAACACGGGGATGTTGTCGTTAATTATGTTCTCCTGGATGTGAGACTATTCTGTCTCGTTCGTTACGGTAAGTGATAAG